>CACRXK020000522.1:0-78050 GCA_902702795.2 Paramuricea clavata
GGGCTGCATTCTTACTGTGGTCAAGTTGATTTTTCAGCTTGCCTGGTATAGATTTACTCAGTGTAGCAACATCTTAGTAATTTCTCCTGTGTATGATTACCATCAACATTAGATTTAACACCAGCCTTGTATCTTACAGTTCAGTTCTTATGTACTTTGGTGTAAAAGGTTTTAAGCAATATAACTTGTAGAAGTTACTGTTAAGTAAAATGTTTTGGCAACACAGCGTATTGTCCAGTGCACATGGTTAAAGATGTGCTACCTTCAAATATTTTCTGTTCTTCTTTTTAGTGTTGGAAAGTTCACGATTGGCAAATTTCAAGCTGTAGTAAATGCACAACCTCGAAAACAATTTTTGTATCTTTCATGATGTAGTCCTGAAAGCAATTTGTTCGAACATGAAGACCTTCAAATGTGTTTTCTGTTTGATCAAAGGCCTTAAAGAAACAAAACTGCTTCCTGTTATCATCTAGGTCATTACATTGGATGGCATTTGTGCATGTAGGACAGTTGCAGATCTTAATAAATTTATGGAACTAAATTATATGGATTTATGGAACTAAAATCAAATTAAATATGGATTTATGGAACTAAAATCAAATCAAAGTGTTGTTTACATTTTTGGGGTTGTACAACTTGTACATAGTAGAATACACTAGATGTTAAAGTTTCATTTACTTGGTTCCCTTTGTAAAAACAACACTACAACTTACATGCACCAACATCAGATTTGTTGCAAGTTGAAACCAGTTTTATTGCCTGATATATTTTACTCTGCCAACAAGTCTTAATAACAACTTACATGCACCAACATCCGATTTGTTGCAAGTTGAAACCAGTTTTATTGCCTGATATATTTTACTCTGCCAACAAGTCTTAATAACTAAGGGGCTATTTACATGAGCCCGACTAGTCCTGTTAACCGAGGCACCCAGCTTAATACAAATCATTTAACAAGAATCTGCCTAGCCGAGATCTCACTTGAGTCAAAGGGGATGCCCGAATAACCGGGCTGAACTTTCTCCATGTAAAGTCACCAGCTCAGGTAACCTCCTGGCTAGCCAGGCCTTCAGCCTGGTTAACCGGGCCAGCCTGCATGGCTAGCCGGGCTCATGTAAACAGCCCCTTAGATGATAGCAACAATAATATACTTGGTGCTAAATGTAACATAAACTTGAGTAACAGAGAAAATTCTCATATTCAGATTATTTTCCCCTCATTGTAGAGTAAACTGTTAATATGTATGTTAAAAACTAGAGTGTATATTAGAATCTCACAGATTTATAATTTAAACTGTCGTTAAGATAAATCAGGTCTTTTATTGTCTGTTTTGTAAATGAAGTTCCCTGATTCATCCAAGCATTGATCTTTAAACTATTTTTCCAATATCAATGAACAGTCATGATAATGTCATAGGAGGCCTTGTCACTTGTGATACCAAATTTGTAAAGTCACAGCCAAAGGATTTGAATAGGTTCAAGTCAATATATTATCCCTAAAATTCATTTTTGAAGAAGAAGTAGGTCCAGCAATTTCTTTCATATCGCAATATTATTTTATATTAAACGATTGTAGGCCAATATGCCAAGTTGAATTACACTGTATTGAATAGTTGATCACAGATTCACAGAAGGTTCGATGAACTCAATTTATTTCCTTCATTGTTCATGGCATTCACGTTCTTAATCCTTTTGTACACCATGAAATATCACCAACCTATCACTCAAAACATATTTTACGGCGATCGGACTAACCACACATAAGCTATATGTTTATCACTATTCGCCAAAGACCGAGGTGAAATTAATCGATGTATGACAATGGCCAAATACCACGCTTAAATTCGTTTCTTATCTTCATAGTGACAATTAAATCAAAGAACAACCTCTTCTTTATGATATTTCAAAGTATCATGAGTTTTGCTTGGATACATAAAAAGCTAGAGCACTTTTAGTGGCTCTATTTCGTATTCCGCCATATTAACTCCTATAAAATTTCCTCTGGTTTGGTTGCTTTCAACATGGCGGCCACGCCGGAAGTCGGCTGACATTCTGGCACACTTTTTACCCTTGAGTGAACCTTCTGCCCTATATCTATTCTGTGACGTTGGGAGGTAGAAACATTGTAACAGCTTGCGCATTAATACGTCTGCTTCAGATGACTCCATTTGTAATGACTAAGATTGTACTCAGTCAGAACTGCAAAGCTATATAATAGGAAGGAATTTGTGAGCATTTGGAAAAATATAGTGTACCCTGAAATGTAGTGACACAGGCACACAACCACGGTGAATATATGAATGTAGGTTGGTATGATTATTTCATATTTATGCTAACAATAGACATCTCAGAGATATATTTTTACAGACCGCCATACCTTGTACAAAAATCGGTTGACATGTTATATTAATACATGTAGGCTATTAAACTGCAGGTATAAAGTTAATATATGCAGACAACAATCCACACTGTTGTCTGTCGCTGGGTTATTAACTGCATGGGTTCAATGGCAGGTTGCTATACATTATAAAGTATACACAACATTCAGTGTTTGTTTTTAAAACGTTCTGAAAGCAAATTGCTATGTCTATGAAGATCTAGAATGAACACTAAACTCATCGCTTTGGCACATCGCCACACAAACAAATATAAAACCAAAAGCAGCTACATCATTTTGACTCCTAAATATATTAAAAAGACAATCTATTGTTTCAAATACCTCGTATCGAACGCTAAACATCAGATCTAAATATAAATGCCTTCATGTAATATCACCAGAAAGAAATAAAGCTATCCTTACCTGAATTACTCAAAATATTGTCGATTTGTGAAAATCCAACATATATCATGCAAGTGCAATACAAAATAAATTTTGACCGCTACCACCCCCCCCCCCCCTTGTTTAAAAAACACATCATGAAGCCTTAATTATTTCCCCGGAATTACGACATCTTTACAAACAGACAGACACAAATTCTCAAATCGAAATCTCAATCGACTATACATAACTCGGCCAAAGAGACTGGACACAAGTAAACGCCAGTGAACTGTAATACCACTGGAACGCTAACTGCAGATAAACATGCCCATACTTGCCTGAAGCCAAGATGGCACTTCTCGCGAGCTCAGCGAGCAATAAATTAATTTTCAAAAGGACTGGGGAGAGTTTTGAGGAATGGGAAATTCAGTCAAAAGTTTGTTTTTGAGCGAAAATCGAGAAGAAAAAGCACTTTTTTATCAAAAGTCTTCAACTTTAAAAATCCAAACCTGGTTTTCTAAATAGTGTACATCCACTAACAGCAAAAACGAACAGGACGGATATCATTAATCATTATAGAAAACAGTATTGGACCTTATACTGTTCCTTGAGGAACTCCACGATTTATAGGCGAATATTCTGTTTTTAACGCCATCAACAGTACTTAGGTAAACGTATAATATTAAGTTATGCATGCTAATATCATTTTGGGCCAGAACCCACCAGGCTTTAATAAAAAGGTTAACGAAAACTACTATTCAATCAACCATCAAAATAATTACTTAATCGACCCTTTTGATAATTACGTCACTCATCTCACCTTGGCCTGCAGAGCCTCATTCTCGTGTTACGAAATGTGATGTTTGTCAGACATGTTTAGATGCCAAAAAGATGTAAAAACATTTTTTTAATAATAATACAGGTTATAGTATATAGGCCAGTGATCACTTTCCTCAAATAAAAACATATTAGAGCACTCAGTCCAGGTAAACTATACAGGTCAGTGGATTTATTACAAGATATATTATAAACAGTGAACTCTGTATTTAAGAAATAAAAAACATTCAAATAAATTTGAATAAAATTGAATTGAAAAGCAGCGGGAAATTTTCATGTTGACATCAGAAAGATTATAAATAACACTAGAGGGGGCATCGAGGGTAAAATTGGGGAGCGCGGCTAATGGGGGCAAATTTAGATCTGTATGTACACCACGCAATAGTTTGCTTTCACTTGAAACCACAAAATTTTAATACTAAAATTACAAAACTTGGTGTTTTATAATATGTTTTGTATATCATTTCTGCAAGTATTCACCAAAAATTTTGAATTGCTACGATAAAATCAAAATTGCTGATGTCAGCATTATTTTGCAACGTTCTCAAAACTGTGTTACACACGAAATTTAGTTTAAAATGTTTGGTAAGGTTAAGACGGGACTACTTATCTGACATAAACAAAAATCTAGAGATTTTGGCTCAAACTCTAGCATTTCAATCTAGCACAACTTTATTCTAGCATTTCATTTTTTGCCCCGTATTAGACATGTTCCCTTTTTTGGTCTGATTAAAAGATTACGATGCCCCCTCTAGTGTTATTTATAAATCTCTATGGTTAATTAAAGAGTTTCATACCACAAAGGTGTTTACATTACAAGAAAGCAAGTTGGAATATATGGAATACTCTGCAGTTTCCTTGGGGAATGGTGTTAGAACAAGAGACAATATCATAACCACAGGTGAACTGAACTATTAAATATCCTTTTTTAATATTTTGGTGAATGAATTCTAACTCATACTGTTATTCATGTTCTAGTGCAATATTATACTATTATCCCATAAACATGTTTGGTTAGTTTTGAGTTTTGGATGCCTGGTAGCTTCAGCAACCATGTTGTGGAATAAGAGTGAGGAAAGTATGAACGTGCGAAGAACGTTTGCTTGCATCTTCATACTCTATTTTGTGTTAGAGCCTTTGAAAGAATTGCCTCATTAGATGATGTTGCTGGGGTTTTGTCATCTGCTGGTGCTGTTTCCCAAGGAAGAGAGGAATTTAAATTGTTGGACTGCAACCAAACCCAAAGAGAAAACTCAATCAAGCTAGGTGCAAAGCAGACTGTGCCTTATCATATACCACCAGCACTATTAAGACAAATTGATGAAAGAAATGCTGGGGCAACATTGGAGTGGCCAAAGGAATTTATTCCACATCAGGAAAATTGTGGTTTATGTGGTAGTCCACTAGGCAAACCAATAAAGCACTCCGGGAGTGATGGTACAGCCACCTTAATCACATCTTCAGTGTGTTTTAGAAATGTTGAAATACGTGTGAAGGTGTGTTCTAACAAAGAATGCAAAGCTATCAACAGAGAACAACCATATGAATTAGGTGAGTATTGTACAGTATATTTTAATACTGCAATACTATACATATGATATCATTGGTGGTTGTAATGTATCAACCTAGTGTGGTAACTCTGCTCTTTTGGGGGAAGGGGTGAGACACTAGGTTAGAAATGTTTTAGAATGCTGTCCAGACATACAGTGCAAATTTAGTACCAGTACTGGCTTCTGGGAGTTTTTCAAAACCCTGACTTCATTCATTGCACTTTACTCTATCTGATGTCAGACTATTTTATACTCAAGACTGTTAATTAAGACTTAACCATAATAATGTATATTTGAATAACCCATCAAGGTGCAACGTCAGCCCTGGTGTTGCATTTAATTTGTTATTTTACTCTATATATTGCTAGACAAGTTTGATTCATCAAATGAAATTAATTACTAAATTACTATTAAATAGTAATTTTCTTATGTTTTGATAGGTTTGTTCAACATTGCAGACTCAGTTTTGGTTAGCATGGACATTTTATTGGAGTGGAAAGAGTATTTGAAGTTGGGTCAACCAATTTCAAATGTTATTGCAGCTAAGTTGGAACTATTAAACAAAAAACGTTGACTATGTAAGTGCCATTTGATGGGTTAATGTGTGAGGTTAATTTAAAATTTGAAAGTTTTTCCTACCAGGCAATATTAATTTGAATCACAATTTTTATAATTGAAAAAAGTACATTTTAAATGAAGTGCCTTTACTTTATTTATAGGACAGCAGATTATCTACAGAAAGGCTAAACTACTTCAATCTGCTGCTTTATAATGGATTCTACTGTTATGAAGCCATTACACAAAGAAATTTAGATGATGTTATATGTGGGATTTCTGGAATAATAGGGGAGGTATATCTTGGTGATGGCAATGAAAAAAACTGTTGCAGCAACCAGAATGTAAGTACCATAAAAATGTCTTAGGTCATATAATAGTAGTTGTCATAAGCATGGATGAATTTACTGGGAGGAGTGAGGGGAGTGCAGAGCCTCTCTAGCCTTTGCCAAAGGGAGTGCAAGAGGCGTGCAAATTTTGTTATTAGGGGTGCACTGGATTTGGAATTTTCAAATCAGGCCGGATTTGGACAAAAATTCCGGCCGGAATTCCAGCCGGATTTGAGATAAACACACGGTAATGGGGACAATTGGGGATAAATCAGTATTCAAAATGGCGGTTTATGTTTTTTACTATTTTTAGTTAGTGTCAGTTTAGATTTTTGGTTGTGTTTAAACCTTTTTTAAATATCTTTTTGTTAATAACTTAATATTTTATAATAATAATACTGTTTTTTAAACTTTAAAGCTGCCAAATTGATGGTTTATCCCATTCTTGGTGAATTTTTAAGGTGAACACAGAAATTTAAATGCAGCTGGATTTTCTCCAAATCTGGCTGGATGCCGGAAAATTCGTTAAATCCGGCCGGATTTGAAATCCGGTGCACACCTAGTTATTATATCAAATTGTTGATATTATAAATGTAAGGCAATTACTACAGTCATCTCTCATTATATAGCGGATGCCCTGGGGACTGTCAAGTGTCATGTATTGTCCGTAACAGGGTCTGTGGAGCATTTTTCGGATTGGGGGGGGGGGGCTAGCGAACACCAAAGGCGTGAGGCTTACTAAGAGAGTCTGGAGCTATGCTCCCCTGGGGAATTTTTGAAATCTGAGGCCTCTCAGAGCCCTGGAAATGCAATCAAATTTACTAGTTTCTGCGAAAAAGTTTATTAAACGGCTCTTACACAAGCCATTGTATGGAAAATTATTGGGGGACCAAGGTCCCCACCCTCCCCCCAATAGCAAGAGTCCACAATAGTGAGGTGTGATGAAAATGTCCCAATTACATTTGTGCAAGCTACAAGTCCTAATGTATTTAAACATTTTTATTCTAAACACAAAAAATACAAAACAATCTGGGTAATTTTTTTTTTTCATTCACTGTAGAGTTACATTACCATAAGCCAATAAACTTTCAAATACAACTGGAAAGTTCTATTTTGTAATGAAGTACAGTCAAAAGTGATTATATTATTGTGTTGAAAGAAAAATGTGACCAAGTTGTCCATTGTAATGATTGAGAGTAGAACAATAGAAATGTTTATTTGGGGACCACATGAAGTGTCTACAACAGTGTGAACAATGTTCTCAATCAGACTCAACCACATTACTTCTACACAATTGTTTTTATTGTTGCTAATGATTGTGTCATTATGACTACGTAATTAATTAAAAACAGGGGGACATTGGGATTTTAGATATTGCAGTATTAGCTTATTTTTCTTACAGTATTTTGGTATTTCCCACGAAACCTTGTGGTACACGGTATTGGCAATTTTGGACACAAAACTGCAATAATTGACAAATTTTGTTTGTGTTATTGTATGGTATTGAATATCCCTCAATGCCCCCTCTAAAAAGCTGCAGGTGAATTGAAAGCCATATACAGTACTTTACTTATCAATTGCTATTATTAAGTTCTTTAAAATTAAATTTGTTTCAACTGTATTTCACTGTACATACTTGGTGGCATTTGTGCAAGATTTATCCAGCTACAATGCTTTAATTATTTGACAGGTATTACAAAACAACTAAAGGTTGAAAAAATACTTTGGTTATTTTTGTATGTTTCTATAAACAGGTGCCAAACTGATAGCACAGCCAAGTAAAACTGTTTTGCATGTTTTGATTATGTTACTTTTTGTATAGATAATTTTTCCTGATGTGAAAGAGGGACCAGACAGTGCCACAAACCACAAAGAATTAGCAAATTTAGAAGATTACCTTGCCAAGATTGCCTATTACATGGTAGAAAAGTGTTTTTACACTAGGGCACATGAATCTCCTAAGATACATATGGAAGAACTTCCACCCATCATTCCTATGGCTATGAGAGGAGCAGTGGTTTATAACACTGAAAAGGACAAGAAGAGTTCGTTTTTGGAAAGCAATCATGTTACTGAAGGTATCATTAAATAAAGAAATATAACTCGATTGCCATTTGGATGGGGAGACTTGCCAGTTAATGTGTAATAGGGCACTCTGCCAACTTTGACGACTTCAAAATTCTTTCCTCTTCCTCAGACACTTGTGAATTATTGATTCACGAAAGCCTTTTTATATCTAAACTCAAACCTACTCTTAACGTCCAGGGTAGCTCTATTCCGCTTAACCTTCTGTAATTTGCCGTTTTCTTGTGTCTGTTTTGTTTCCTCATTTGTATCATCCTGTCTTACATACACCCTCTTATCCTTTATTATCCTTAGTAACATAACACCTTGTAAATAGATTATAATTAGCTTATATATATTCACATCTCGTGTAATTTTATCTAGTCTGAAGATGTCTTAAGTTAAAGACGAAACGTTACAATTAAATTTACAAACTGTTTTAATGGCTTTGTTAAAAGTTATATGTTGGGCTCTCATATTTATTATACAAATTCGTTTTCCGCCTGGCAAATCTCTAGCAACGATATTGTGTAATAAACCATTGAGTGGCAATGCACTCATCATTGTCCTTTTACTGTGTCTAACGTCAGACGATTTTACTTGTCATGATGGATGCTGCCACTTTTTTGAAAATCAAATGCGATGAACTGTTAACTGTAGTAACAAATGAAACAATAGACCTATTTGGGTAACTACAGGTATTGGTAACAAATTGACAAAAAAGCCCCCAACTTTTTCAACAGTCCAGCGTTATCACCTTTTACAAATATAAGACTATAAGACTTTGTGAATTGTAATAGTTATACATTTAACAATTAATATTAAGGAACTTCACATTCATGGATTTTAAACCATCCATCTTTCGATAAACTGAGCATATTATGATGTCATTAAAAGAACTATCGGTATCGGGGATATTGACACATAAACAATCGATTATCGGTCATTTCCGATAGTGGCACAATCAGTCAATCACTAATAAACAACACTTTCCAGACAATTTTACTTGTCAAAATGAAATCCTTTTATATTAATCAATATAGGTTATTAATGTACTAATATTTGCAGAAAACTCCATGAAATTTTCATTCTAATTGTTTTGCAGGGGATTCTTACATATTGGCAGAGCTGATCAAATCTAAGGAGTCGGAAATTGAAGATCTTCCGAAGTTGGGTATGCCCGTGTTACAGGAAATCTGTAACAAGTGTGGAATAAAAGTATCAAATAAATCTGCAGTAAGTTGAAAAAGTCCTACATGTACTATATTACTGTGAAAACATGTAAACGTTGTATATAGTGTACATGTATATATTCTGCAGTACTTCATAATCATATACAGTAAAAATATACTTTGTGGGAAAAAGGTATGGGAATATGCGTTGCTTTGATGCTATGTTTACTTATTGATCAATTATCCTCGTTTAATTTTTCACCAGGCTAAATTGAGATTTGACATCAACAGTTTGTATGCCTCCTTACTGGTGGCACTCTGTCCATGTCTTGGATTCGATAAAGCTCCTGGAAAGACAGGAGGATTTTACCACATTGTATGTTGCCATGGTGTAAGTTTGATTTTTCTGTTTAAATTTGTTGTTGCACTATATAGTGTCTGGTAGGTTTGGTTGCTAGCTATTAGATTACTTGCATAAGCACCAGATGATCGGTTGTACAGTAGGTAGCAATTGCAATTCCCTGGGTAACTGTAATTTGTGTTATATTGCAGAAAATATGTACAAACATTTGTTCTTCTGTTATGTGTAGACAACAGTAGCTTCAAAGTTTTTAACACTGACAGAATCAGTAAGAGACGCTGCAGACTTGTGCCTGTTGTTGAAGTATCAACCACTGCTTTTTATTAACGATTCTTTGTGTGGATTCACACAGCATCTGGAATGCAGAGCACCGGAGATTGCTGAAATTCTTTGGGATGACTACAGTGGTTGTTTTGAGAAACCAGAGTTTGGAAAATCTCCACAGGTTTGTAACCAGGTATATTTTGGTTTTATAATGTAGCATTTCTAAATTCTGAATGCTGATTGGCTAAGAGCCATGTTGATATAATACGATTTCAACCCTTTACTGTTTGTTTATTGGTTATACTGAAAATATATCCTTAATTTAAATTGACCTGGTTAACTTGTGTTCATTCTTTTTTAAGGAAATGCTTGTAGGCATCAAGTCAGTTCACATATGAAAAATACATATGCGTCATTGGAAGAAGCAGAGGATGACCTTGGCATTGATTACTTTTCAAAAGTCTTGCATTTTGATACAAATGCCTCATCTGATCTTCCAGTTTCATCACCTGTAGTTGCTCATTCCGCAAATGTCCGTGTGAATAATGAAAGTCATTGCCATGGTGATGCTATTAATAATAGCATTGTGACCTTACTGCTGAATATGTCTTGTAAAGCTTCGGACAGACCTTATTCAAAGTTTGCTTACTTACTATATGCAGATTGAGTTTGGTTCTGATTACACATCATTTGTCCCATCAGACTTTGTGGAACTGTGTTGCAAAAGATTTAAGGAACTTTTTGTCAGTGGAAAAGATAATATTATTTATCATCTTGCAAAGGGACTTGGTACTAAGAGAACAGATGGTAGTGGACAAGGCATGCTATTGATAGGATGCCTTTTGGTTTGTTGAGTTATAACATCCATTACTTTTCTTCAGATTCATCTAATAACTTAAGGCTGATCCTGATTTTATAGAATGGGAAACCACAATGTACTCAAACTTTGGACAGAAATGGGTATGCTTGCAACATGGTCCTGGGTTTGCGTATGATGGATTTAGTGAAGAACCTCAGGTTGAGGTCAACCCAACTACTGTCCCAAGTAATGCTGATGATGAAGCCATGACGAATGATGATAACTCGTGGTAGTATTATTGATTCAAAGGCGTGTTTGTTACAGCAAGCATGGAATGATGTTTTTGGCAATACTGATAGCTGTTTATCACTATCTGAGAATGAAACTGCTGGTTTTCCAGAAAGTTCTCAGCAAGCTAGTTCTTCAGCCACTGACGAACTTAGTTTCTTGTGGGGTCGATTAAGTATACAGGATCAAGAAGATGTCTCATCTGGAGAAAATCCCTCAGTTACTGAAGAACTTCATGGTGTTACACCACAGCAAAAAACTGGAAGCAAGAAAACAGTTGACCCAATGAAATCGAAAATAAATGTTGCTGGTCATTCCCTAAGAACAATCCAGAGACATATACAATCTTCACCCTTTACCAAGAATTCAAATATTCAGGTGAGTCAATGCACATTAGCACTTTTTCAGCCAATCACACATTATCTAATCTTGATGTGGCAGAGTTGACAACAAGGGGTACACTGGTTTGTCTTACATACAATATGATACAATGTTGGTTTTTTGTATTCTGATTTACCAAACCAGACAGATTGCTACCGACTCTTGTCATAATGTGTGATTGTTTATTTTGTGCACTTTGTAGTATCCAGCCCAATTAATAGAAGTTAATATTATACTGTACACTAATGTTTATATTAACTTCCGCTTGTAATTTTATAATGTATTCTATTCTCATAATATACAAGTTAATAATAATAACATTTCTATAGCGCATATACATTGCTGTTCAGGCGGCTATACTCTTGTGTTTATTCGATATTTACCACGATACACTACATTCTGGCGACGAGAATAATAAACCTACACGTAATCAAATCGATGAAATTGATTATTTTGCTAAAAAGACCGAGTTTTTAGCAACGGAAACGGCCGAACAAAGTTCCAAAGTGCGAACAAAACAAACAAACAAAAAAACGCGCCAAAATAGTCAACAGTACAGCTATTGTTCAACGAAGTGCTTGAACTTAAAACATTTATGGCAACCCCCAATCTTTCCTTGCCAAACTTTCCATCTTTTGACGTCCATGTCGATGGCAACGTTGGCCCACAATGGAAAAAATGGCTAACCAGGTTCGAATGACTTCTTATAGCGACGAACATCACAGAAGCAAAACAAAAACGCACCCTTTTTTTACATTATGCTGGCCCGGCCGTAGACAAAATCTGTTATACTTTATCTGATACCGGTGAAGACAAGGACTATAAAGAAGCCGTAGACGCTCTGATTGCATACTTTTTGCCTCAAGTTAACTCAACATTCGAAGAGTACAATTTTCGCCAAGCAAAACAACAACACGGAGAAAATATTGACGCATATAATACCCGGCTGAGACAACTTGCCCAAACCTGCGATTTTACCGACGTCGATAAAAAAGGAAAATCACAAATAATTATTGGGTGTTTGTCACAACGTTTAAGACGACAAGCTTTGCGTGACAATCCAACTCTCAAAGATCTACTAGCCGCGGGAAGAGCACAAGAGCGAAGCGAAGCACAAGCCAAAGCCGTAGAAAAAGGCATGTCACCCGTAAATTCCATCAAACACGAGCAAAGCCAAAGAGACACGAGAAACAGAAAAAATCACGGAAAATATCAACAATCGAAGTCCAGATACTTTGGGAACGCTGGAAATCAACAAACACCCCCCGGAAATCGACAATTTCCCACCAGAAATTGACAAATACCCCCGGGAAATCAACAAATACCTACTCAACAATGTCGCAATTGTGGTGGAATTTTTCCACATAACGGTGACTGTCCTGCAAAAGGTAAAGAATGTCGAGCATGTGGGAAAAGCGGTCATTTTGCCAAGGTTTGCAGATCAAAACCCAAACGACGCGAAATCCACCAAGTATCGGAAACCCCATCAGAGGAACCCCAATATCTATTCACCTTGCAGAATAACCATCAGCACAATACATCACCACTCTGTGAAGTTTACATAGCTAACGAAGCAGTCCAAACCATCATCGACTCGGGTGCCTCTGTCAATGTTATCGATGAATCCACTTACGAAAAGATTCGAAAACGCAACAAAAACGCAGCGCTCACTACACCCCGATCCGAGATATTCGCATATGGCTCAAATATGGAACTGCCACTCTTAGGTATGACTACAGCAGAAATTCGTTTCCAGTCCACCACCGTCAACGCAACCTTCTATGTCACAAAGGGACAAAATGGTAATCTCTTGAGCTGCAACACTGCCGAAAGTTTAGGAATCCTAAAGATAACGGTAAACACTGTTTTAGATACCCCCAACACACCTCCTGAGCAAAATTTTCCAGACTTGTTCGATGGATTTGGCAAGATAAAGGACAAGACAATCAAGTTGCATATTGATCCCGAGATTGAACCTAAGCAACAGTCCCACCGCCGCATTCCATTTCATATTAGAAAAGATGTTGAAAAAGAACTTCAACGCTTAGAAGATCTCGATGTTATCGAAAGAGTCGAGGGGCTCACCCCCTGGGTCAGTCCCATCGTCGTAGTCCCAAAGAAAACGGGAGAAATTTGCCTCTGTGTTGACATGCGAGAGGCAAATAAAGCTGTGAAAAAAGAAAAGCACCTTATGCCAACACTTGATGAACTCATCACTGATCTAAATGGCGCAACTGTATTCTGCATCCTAGACCTGACATCCGGATACCACATTACAACATTTTCCACCCATGTCGATCTTCGACGATATAAACGACTCATGTTTTGAATAAATGCCGCATCAGAAATATTCCAAAATTCAATTGCTGAGCTTTTAACTGGCCTACCGGGATGCAAGAACATTTCCGATGACATCATTGTTTACGGTCGTGACGTCAGAGAACACGATGAAAACCTGAACCGTGTTTTAACCTGTCTACAAGAATACAACGCCCGCCTCAACCCAATGAAATGCACCTTCCGTAAAGTCAGAAGTGATCTTCTATGGACATTCCTTCAGCACGAAAGGGATCAAAGCTGCTCCTCAGAAAAGCATTGCCATTAAGATCATGCAACCTCCAGAAAATCCAAGCGAAGTGAAGTCCCTCCTTGGTATGGCACAGTACGTTTCACGCTTCATCCCGAATTATGCCACCATTACTGCCCCTTTACGTGCCTTAACCCATCAGAATTCCGTGTGGAAATGGGAGATAGAAGAAACCGCTTTTCGAAAGCTACAGAATGAGCTAACTAGTATTTGAGTAAATTATTGCAATTTTGTGTTGGTCATATTTGGGGTAATGATTGGTAATCCTGACAAAGCCTATAGGACAAATGCATTTTGTACAGAAACATTTAGCGATGAAACTAATTTACTATAATACTGAATTCATACCATAAAGAAAGTGAATAATTATAGAGATACCAGAAACGTACCCGTACCAAACATAAAATTATCAAAAATGTTGCAGTATTTTCAGTTTTAGCACTTTTTCATACACCTGTATAATAAGGAGTTCATGTTTATACTTACAATACTATATGGCCATTTTCAGTTTAGTATATCTCTAGTCCATGTTAATGTCTTTTTCAGTTTCCATGTGCACATCGAAGGGCAGTATGCAATGTATATTTTCAAAATTAATATTTTATTTTCATGTCAAACAAGTCAGAAATATCTGTTTTGGTATGTATTGTAAGCCAAAAAGTTGAAATCGCTATATTAAACTCACACGCTACAATTTACACGCATGCGCAGATCGTGCTCATGTCGAGTCGATTTTTTTTCATGCTGGCCGCACCAAGTTTAGTGATGATTTTCTCGTGCTTTCTTCGGTGAAATTTTTTTAAACAACATATCCAAATTTTAAGAAATTCTACAAATACCTTTTTCTGTAACAGTCATTCACGAATATCTCGACAACTTATTTGTAAACGTCCCTTCAAATTTTGATATGCTTTTCCTTTATGGACCATAACTCTTCAAAAAAAATTTCAGAAAAATTCACCGAAGGAAACTATAGATATTGTCAATTTATTGTAAAATTTGACAATAAAAGTGCAAAAGATTAAACGTCATGGTTGCCATGGGAACACGAACACTGTTTTAATTTGTTTATAAATGGACAGCACACAGCTTCTGAACTTTCCAGGAAATGACCATATTACCCTGTCTTAAGTGTATTTAATATAAATTTGGTTCAAAGCGAACGTTACTCAAAATACCTAGAATTTTAGAGAACTGTAGGGAGCCACCTTAAGCTGATTGTTTAATTTTAGATTCCATTGTTTTTATTCCAACCAATCAGATTAGTAGCGTTTTAGATTGCAAGTAAAGATAAAGTAAACCCCGAATTATGTATATATTTATATACCTCTTTCGCCTCGAACACCATCTGACGGACTGCCCGCAACGACTCTAAGCCAATATGCCTGGTTATAATGTGATGCATTGCTGTAGAAGTTGGGTATTGTTTGTAAAAGCGGACCGCGAACGCCATCTCTGGTGCATCGTTGTCCCAGGTACGGACAGCCAATTTGCGGCTCGGCGAGGATAACCAGACGTTTGTCACTTTGGTTGCTGTTAAAGATATCACACGAATCCCCACCATAGAAGTGAACGCAATTCTTATACAGCTTGACAGCTTCACCAGTCGTTCGGCTGGGGGCACAGGCTCGTTGGTTTTCCAGCACTTCGGCAGGGGATCTTGCAATTTCCTGTTCCGCAGGTACGGCGCCAAATATTTGGTGGTTGTGCCCATTACTACCGTTGGTGTGGCTGTTGATATGGTGGGTGGGGACATGGCCGTGGTCAATTGTGCAAAATAATATGTGTTTTCTAACGAGGACGAACTCAAGCCGGCGAACTTGGACTTCACGTTCAGAGCCATCATCTCATTGTCCACGCAATGCAATGGGCGATCCTCGATACTCGGAGGCTGTGCATTGGAGACTTTGCCGTTCTCTTCCAGTTGATCATAAAATCTGTGGAAAATACAAAATATGATGGTGAGCACGTTGTCATTACATAGTGAACGTTCTGACCATTATGCATTACTGTCCGGAAAACCTAGTCGAAGTAGCTGTTTCAAACCGTGATTCCAAAAAGTTGTTCCTAATCCATATTTGTATCGTTCCCTATCAACTTTGTTTTGTTCCTAATTAATGTTCTATTTATTCCTAATCAATAATTTTGTTTTGTCCCTAATTATTACTTTTTGTTTTGCTGCCCCTACTCAATTTTGTTATATACTCACTCATTGTACATTTCGTCGAACTGCATGCATGCAGTGCATTCGTCGCACCCACATTTCTCCAGCGACGCTCCATACAGGACGTACTGCGCGTCATTGAGGTCACCTTGCAGCTGGTCCAATGTTGCCCCTATCCTTTTCTCTTCGTTTCCCTCGTCGTCAACGTGCCTTTCGTGGACAGCACGCACCATGCACCCGAGTGCATGCCGTGAGCAATTAGCAACACCGTTCTGCAGGGCAACAAGCTGAAGCGTATGTGTGATAACTGCTTCCAGCTCGTCGTCTTCCGCAATCCTAACAGATTCGGCGTGTATCTCTCGCATCCCGGAGACAAGGCGCTGGTCAAGGGTTTCCCATTCATTCATTCATTTCCTGGAAGAACAGGAACAGCTCCTTGTGAGTTGGTCTTTCTCCCCTTCGCCCAAACACTTGATCGCCATTTCATGCTTCGTCCCACTTGCTGTTATTGTCTGTAGTCGCAATTCTCTGCGAGGCTCGGGCGCCAGTGGCCTTGGTCGGTCTGCGCTTGGCGGCGACTGGTTTGGCAGGCGTTGCGCAAGTGGAGGAGTAGCCGATGGAGTTGCTTCTCTCACTTGTTTGCTCGGCGCCGGCGTGATTTGTTTTTCAGCCCTTTTTCGCTTCTGCCTCTCGTCCTCCTTCCGTGGCTCACCAGGCCTTCCTTTGCCCATTCCACGGCCTGGGGTGTCCCCGTCCTGGCTGCTGCTGGCATGTGGCTGTTGCCTTGGCCTTGGCACGGGCCTGATTCTGGGTGCTTTCGCAAGCATTCCTTTCATGGCGCGCCGTTCGAGTATTGCTGCAAAATAGAGAAAGCGATTGACGTTTTATTAATGTATGGATAAAAATAAGTTAAGTTTATTTTAGTTTTAAAGTCTTATTCGAGTTAATTTTTTATAAAAAATTAAATTTGAAAATGCCTACAGTTCTTGTCAAAAAACTGTTGTAGTTTTGGCGAAATCAAACAGCGCAACATGCATGGAGACATATCAGTTGAAGTTGGTACTCACCTTCAGATTGGTCATCTTGGGCAAAAAGTGAAACGTAGAACGATCCCACGGCTTCCAACAGCTTTTGCAGGGTTGGCACATCGTTGATGTTCGTAGCATTCTGCCTTACTACCCTGAAAACTTCGTCAATATATTTCATGCTGGCCTCCATGGCGGCTATCGGCCGAAAAAGCTCTAAAACAAGCCTCGAAATAAAGTCCTTACTTTTTCCCGATTAATAAAACAATTGAATACACCAGTTATGCACTGGAAAGGTTGTTCTTAGAAGAACAGTTTTATAAAATTAAGAAAAAGCAGCGAGAGAATTTCGTGTTGACCGGCTTGTCCAACGAACTTTGCAATTTAACTGTCTTCCAACGTTTAAAATCATTTTGAACGATCCGATTTTTGAATGCTTGATTTCCATTGGTCTTTCTATTACACAACTGAGTTGTGTAATAGAATGACCAATCAAAACGAATTTAAAATTTCAAGCCTAAATCACATCGTTCAAAAGTAATCTTCTTCCCCAGGCCCCTGTAACGTGACACGCTCAATAGTTTTCAATACAATGGCGACATATGTTAAAACGCAAGCGCTATTCAAATGAGCTGTTGGAAACTTGCAGACGCTTTACAGGGAAAACCTTTACTAGGCAAATAATTTCAATAATCAATAGACAAATTGTCGAAATCCAGGTATGAAATTCGAAATTAAATACCTTATCCAATCAAACTCAAACATAAACAAACATATTAGAGGTTATTAAAAGGCTCTGTCAATATTAAATGCATGAGACTGTGTCCCACTGAAGCTACCGAATGTCCCATTGCGTACAGATTATCATTCAATTACGTAGTTGGAATCAAACAAATATAATTAGTCTTTCAATCGATTCACAGCATGAAAAGATTCAATTATGTAATTGAAACAATGCCAAGAAATAGTTTCCTGTTTATTCCAGTAAAGTAATTTATACTATATTTCTATATTATTACATCTTATCTTTGATTATATTATTGTATTATATTTATTTTAATATGTTAACATTTGTTATTAAATAATCTCTTATATTTCATTATATTATTGTATTATATTATATTTATTTCAATGTGTTAAGATTTATTATTAAACATAATTATTTTCAGGGCTTTTCTTGGTGTCAACCACCCCACCCCCAGGATCTAGGACCACCCACTGATAATCATACTAGCCGGTCACATGACATGCCCCCACCCAACAGGACAATCTGCAAGTGTCATCTGCACTGCATCTATCATCTGTATTTGCACAGAAAATCTGTCAGTCTGTTCCACAATGCATTCTCCTCCAGTAATATTTACCACAACCCTGCCCTGGGCCAGATAGACGGACCACGTCAGGACCATATATTTGGGCGTGGCCACTACCTATGAAAGTTGGTGGGTGAAAAGCATTTCCAAATTACTGTTAGAAACACAATGTCATATTAATATTAATCCCATGTTCCTTCATAATACAGTTCCCATTGTCAAAATACAAATATTAGGGGATGCTGTTTAGCACTGCTGCCTTTTTAACATGTTTACTAGCAATGTGCCCAAATGCCCCCAACTTTATTCTTTTGGTCAATTAATATCCACTTAATTGGTCAACGCTTGTACCAAATATATCGAGAGCTGTATATGTAAGTTATTAGAATAAATTGGCCTTAAATAGTACCAATGTATGTCTTCTACATTCTTATTAAGGTACCACTGGGTATATTATTCAAGAATGAAAATGTAACTGATGAAATGGTAGATATATTAAAGAAGTTTCAGTCATATTTACCATTTTTCATGGAAAATGGAAACAATAAGTATGTGAATCAACTCTGTGCTGGTGATCAATTAAGCGTTGAGAGGGCTGCCAACACCATTCATTCTGTTTCTAATGGTTACACACCAGAAGACAGGTTAGAAGGCTTCAACATTCAAATTGGTGATTGGCACACAGGAGTAAAGATTCTCGAGGTACAATTTGATTTTTTACTATCCATTTTTTCGAATGCTTTTTTACTTCACTTCTAGTTCCAGCTGTCTGTGGCAACCATAATGTTTATGTTACAAATCTAGGACAAATTTTGTAAGCAATATTGGTTTTATTATAATTTTATAAAACTTTGATAATAATGGTAGATTGGCAGCCCAAAAAACAGAAGGACAGAAGGTGGATTTCTAATATATTCCACTTTAGATTTATATAATTTGATGTGGCGATATTAAATTCAATAATTTGTATTCATTATTGAATGAAATTCATAATTTGTGTATACTTTTTGTTAACCCATTTAGCAGCAATGCACCTGACTACATTGAGCAGCAATGTGCACTACTCTATCTAACACCAGACAATTTTACTCGTCAAGAGGATTCTTGCAGCTCAAGTCTGATCAGCCAATAGCGATGACTTTTTAAATACATTAAATTCAGAATTCAGTTGTTCAAAAATTTCCATAACAAAAAATTGTTCTTGTTAAAATGTTTATTGCATGTGCATGTTGAACACAAAGCAATATAGCTGTAAAATTTATCATAAATGTTAATTAAATTTTAAACATTTTCCAATTTTAAAAATTTTTGCACTAATATATGTATAATTTTATATTTTTTGTATTTAATTCACCTTGTGTTCATAGATGTTATACTGACAGTTTTACTCTATGGGTTCCTCAGATGATGATTGCACAATGGTATCTGACAGAAATGTCATCAACAGAAGGAATGTAAGAGCAGATCCACATACAGCCTACCGAGCTGATAGAGATTTTCTCATTCTGGAAGTAACTTCTCGGGTTGTTGCAGCAGCATATCAAGTCCTTGGCTTACAAGCAAAAGTGACAGACCAAAGCATGTCCCAATACCAGATGGAATTGATCAAATGAGCAAGCTGGTTAAACTGCAGTTTCTACACAAGGTTGCTGCCAAAATTGTTGATAAGCTTATTGTGGATGAAGAAATGATGGATGCCAGCATCAAAACCATGATCTCGTCCCAAGAAAGAAAAGAAATGATGGATCACATGAATATAGACAAGGATGGACGCTTTCCATGTCGTTTTTTAGACTGTTCCAAATCGTTTAAATATAATGGCAAATCCCGACAAACGCATGAATTGAGTCATGATCCGCCTGTTATTGTGGATGATGCACCATGTAATGTTACTGTTCACAATGAGGCTGAAAATTTGCAGAACAGTTTTGACGATGTTTTTAGTTATAACACTGCGCTTCTCTCGGAAGGTTTGTACTTTATGAATTTTTTGGATGCCATTGCTGAGGGGGACAGTATTAGGATTATTCGCTAGTACAAGTACTTAATGCTGTTATGTAAAGCTGGTGGATCGCACAGCGTCAAGTATGCTTTAGAGAGTCTTTATCAACTTCTTCTTATCAATGGGTATTTGAGTCACGATGAATCAGAAGTTATTACTTGGAACAGAACTGTCAACAATCATGGTGGTGCAGGATGAAACGCTGGGCGTCAATGTAACAGAAAGTACTGTCACCAGGATTGCCAAGGGCGGAAAAGGGAGTTAGAAAGATTATTGATGAAATGGATGGAAATCTTCATCGTTCTATACATTCCGGTAAACATGGTGGTAATTCACCAACGACAGATTTAGATGAACTTGTTACCAGGTTAGTGCAAGGAAATGTGTTTGAGTATCAAGAGGGGCGTAAGTACAAACATTTTAGCAATTTTTTCAGAGATCCAATTCTTGATATGACACAAACATTCATTTGGATTAATGACCACAAGAAGAAACTCGCTTCTGGCACAAATGCTAGATAATTGTTATGACAATTGTTACTTTAATTTGTTCTAATCTTTAATCTCATTCCCCGAGCCTGCGATACTCTGGAAGGAACATGATGCTCTGGGATAATCCATTTCAGGGAGGAATGTGATTGGCCATTGATATAGAATGTGCAGTTTGGTCTTTAGCACCAAACTGACATATATGTAAAATGTCTGCAAGTATCTGTCACATATCTGTTGCAGTACTGCAGCATAACTGCAACAAGGTCTACAATATCTGCAAAATATCTGCATAAAAGTTGCAGATATTTTGCAGATATGTTGATTATCTGTCAACATATCTGCAAAATATCTGCATAAAAGTTGCAGATATTTGCAGATATGTCAATTGTCTGTCACCATATCTGCAAACTATCTGCATAAAAGTTGCAGATATTTGCAGATATGTCAATTGTCTGTCAAAATATCTGCAAAATATCTGCATAAAAATTGCAGATATATGTAGATATGCCAATTGTCTGTCAATATACAGGGGGGTGAATAGGGGTATACAGGGGGGGGTGAATAGGGCTATACAAATCCGCCGATTTGAAGCAAAATCCGCGATCCGAGCCAAAATATTACATAAATCCGCAATCTGCTGTATTAATAAGATCCGAAATCCGTGTAAAACATTCGCCAGATCCGAAATCCAGACAATTTTTTCTGTGAAATCCGATGATCCGAAAAACCTATTCACCCCCATACAGTATCTCAACTACACAGCAAAAAATAATTTCTTATTGAGAAAACAATTCTTACTTCAAGAAAATATTTGTTGAAATGAGAAACTAATTTTCTTAATTAGAAAAACGATTCTTAAAATGAGAAGTATTTGATTTGCAAGACATTTTTTGAAATAAGAAAAATTCTCTTAACACATCTTAAATTACATTTGTTTTCTTGAAATATGAATGTTTTCTTACGATTTGTCATCTTCATATCAAATCATTTTCTTAAGAAAATTTTTAAAACAAGAAATCAAATTCTTAACATAAGAAATAATGGTTAATTAATAATAAATTATTTCTTACTTATTTTCTCGAAGAATGAAAATAAATTTGTTAAAATTTAAATATAACATCTTTTGCAATTTTTTTCCAAAATGATATATTTTTCCTCAATATTCTTTTAACAAGATTTCAAATGTCATCCTGGATTTAGATTCTATATGGGTTAGTATATTCACTTTAACTGTAATTAGCCTTTTCTCAAAAGAGATCACAGTGCATATTCTGGGGTCATGTGGGGGGACAAAATATATGGAGACAGGCATCAAATATGTGAAAGAGTAGAAGTATCTACTATCAAATATCAATTTTTTACATGACCAAAAATGAAATATCTCCTTTTTACATTAAACTTTAATTTAAATGTGTGCTGCCATATTTCTTGTCCCTTCAACAAGGGATTCGTGTGACTAGACCCAGGACTTTGGGAAATGGCTAATTAAATATACAAATTCTCTTCTATCATATTTATCTTTGTTAATTAATTTGTTATTAACTCATTAAGCGGCAAGCTGTTACAATGTTTCTACCCGCCTAAGGCGCAAGCAATATGGCGAATATGTGATTGAATTCAAGAGCTTTCATCAAAATGGCAATATCTCAGAAACAGTTGCATAAAAAAATCTGATCTTTTCAACCAAACATTAGTGATATATGATTGACCAAATTTAGTTTAAATGACTTTGCATACCTACATATATCATTAGTTTTTTCAATGAGAATTTTTATTTGTAAAGCAGTGACACTTTGTTTTTCATGTCACTCATCACCTAAAGGGGCAATATCTCCATAAATTTATATAAAAACCAAAAAAAAATCATTTACTAAATTAGTACATATCTATATTATAACCAATTTTCATCTTTTGCGATATGAATTAGAAAACGATCAAAAATTATAAAAAATACTCATTTGCTTTTTTTGCATGGGCAAGATATTTACAACACGAAATTTAGAACAGTAACTAAGTGTTCAAATTCAACCAAAATGTGCAAGCCAAAACACAGTGCTTGTTCATCTTTGGAGTTTGTAATTACCTCAAATATATTTAAAAGGACATATGGTACTAGAATTGATTTATTTTCAATATAAACCAAGGATGGGAAGGTGAGAAAATACGAATTTTCTGAGGCGTTTTTAACACAGACAATGACAGCCGACATTTTCAAAGGCAAATTGCGGTGACAAAACCAAAAGTTATTCACTTCTCTACTCAAAGCACTGAAAAACACCATAAAGAGAAAAACATTTTAAACATACATCAGGTAAGCCTTTTAGCTCAATTTTCTCATGTTTCTGTTTGGAAAGAAACGGTTTTTAGCCAAAATTATTTTGCGCGCCAATGTAGGCTGCTATAAAATGTCAGACACACGTTCTCTTTTGAAGTCTGGCTCTGAAAAACAATCGCTTTTTTTAGTTTGAAATAAGCTTTCATAAGGACTAATTGTGTAGAAATGTTATCTGTATGCTCAAATGAAAAAGATAACCTAATAGTCAGGTATTCAACATAGCTATAAAAGGGTGATATAAGGACTTTCATCTTTGGTTGTTTGTCAGACATGAGAAACCACATTAGTGCCATTTTGTCGCGCGTGCTATTTTCTAAAATAAACACCTCAAAACCATAAACTTTTAGTTCAGAAAATAACAAAGTTTCCCATAGACATTAGTAAAAATGTTCTAGTGAAGCGATTTCATGATAAATAAGTGAGCTATGGGCCCAAAAGAACTGCTAAACTATGTTTTTGTTAGGACAATTTCATGGCTTCCCGCAAAGGAAGCCATTTCAGAGAGAAGCGGCATTTTGCAAGCAACGGTCGCGACCTATTTTTGATAACTTTTCCTTCTGATTCAATGTGTAGTTACTAGAAAATGAGGTTGCATCAACATTATTATCTGCTTTATCGATTTAAAGTTTTATGGGGATATAAAACCCAATAGAAAAAGCGTTTTAAAAGCTTTAGAACTCAAGTGCAGACTTTTTGAAAATTCGCACGCGGCCAGCAAGCGCACTAATTCAATACACTTATTTTAAACCACAATATGTCTGAAACGAGTTGTCGTTTTAAGACTAAATTGATGAAAATAGATATAAAAGTGATTTTGGAGTATCCTACTTACTTAGTGTAATTTAATACTCGAAGTATTCTTGCCAAAAAGGGCACGTACGCACATAGTAATTTAATCTGGTGTCGTGTGAAACATACTTTAGCTAAAATAACAACTTGAACAAGAAGACCAACAATGGGGTTACGAAAACAGTCGAAATTGTGCCCAAATTTGCATAAACAGTTCGTCTAAAAAGATAACTTTAAACTAGATTCAACCAACTTTAATGCGGTCGAATTTTGTGAGTGTTTGATCGCATACTTCTACTCAAAAATACCCTTAAAAATATCGTATCTGCTCACTTGAGTTCCGTGTTCATCTTTCTTGTGATTTCGGACTTCTATTTTTAATTAAGTTTGGAGAAATCCTCATCTTTTTGGCTGAAAATCTCGCAGATGGTTCACAGAAGAACTTGGCCCCAAAACGTCAATACATTCGCTTTCCTTTCATGCCAAATTTTCGTTGTAAATGATTCAAAAACCTCTTCTTTCTTCGCTTTTAAAACTTGCTGTAAAACCATTCTTTGCAACAGTTTCGCCATTGTTCATTATTTTTGAAAAACTAAGGTTTTAAACTTAAAAACTTTGCGAGTTTTTGGCCGATTTTCTTGCATGATACACCGTTGAAAAGCTCGAATTTCACGTTCTATTTTCGTATCCGTTGCTAGGCAACCCGATAAACACGTGCTCAAATATCATGCCCGCAAGTTAAGGAGTCATGTTAGGGCGCATTCGGGCGCATTGCCGCTTACCCCCTTGCCAATCTCAGGGCGCATTCGGGCGCATTGCCGCTTAATGAGTTTAAGTAAATTTGGGACAAAAATACTGTGTTTTATTTATATTAAAATGCTACATTTGCCCCCTTTAGGAAAGGAGACCTTGCCCCACCCCCTTTCCATCATCCCTGATACCATATAACTACATTCTAATTTAATTTCTAAAGTTGAGTTCTTTCCATGTTTTATTGAATCATTGTAGAGAATTTTCATTTTCCGAGAATTTATTATCAATAAATTAATTAACAGTCAGTAACTGATTGAAAACATTTGTAAATATTCCTTATATTCGTAGAGAAACTATGTTTAATACATGACAACTGAAGCAATAGTTCGTGCATTGCCTGGAGGCCTGGTGCCCAGTTTAAGTGTCGGAGCGCAAAGTGTCATGGGATAGCGTCGTTTCGAATTTTTGTGCTAAAAATTTGACAGCACATTTACATGTCTTACATGGTGAAGAAACTTATCGAAATTACAAACCCAAACGATGGAAAAGGCATGGAAAAGTTCGTAAAATGTTATTCAGATCTCACAGGTAAGAATAGTTATATTTTGACTTGTTATTTAAGCACTTTAATTGCAGTGAAAATATGATTGTTACTTGAGCCATGTGTCTGAAATTCTGTTAAATATAATTTTGAATTTGCCACGTTCAATTTACATAAAAAAACATACAAACTGTTGGTTTCTGGCAAGGAAAGAAAGAATAAAATATCAATTCGAATCTATTATAGTAAATTCTGTAGTAAATTGTGCACTAAATTATGAACTATTAAGGCCTGTTTAAACGGATGCAACATGTTGGACCAACATCATCCAACATTGTTGTGTCCAACATGTTGGGTCCGTTTGAACACCATGTTGGATATTGTTGCATTATGTTGGATGATGTTGGATCAAGTTTGATTTTGTTCAAACTTTTCATCCAACATCGTCCAACATTTGACGAAAAATTAGTACAACGTCATACAACGTCATCGTTTCCATGGAGATTCGCATTAAAAACATTCAAAATGGCGGAGAGCGAAGATGAAATATGTGATGACTTTTACGAAAGTTTGACACAGGAATCCCTTGTTGAAACGCCTCAGAAGAAGCGTGACTTCGCTGAAATCGGTGAAGACGATGTAAGCAATAAGCCAACTTCAAGTAAAAAGCAGAAGGCTGAAAAATCTGGAGGGAAATCTCTTGCGAAGTCGAAAAAGTGGACTGACAAAGAAATAGACAAGCTTCTGGAAATGCTTGAAGATCGGGTTTGCTTGTGGGATGTATCGTCCAAAGAGTATCATTTAAGAGATAAAAGGGCAAAAGCTTATAAAGAAATGGAAGAAAAGTTGGGAGTGAGCGCTGCTGAAATTAAATCTAAAATTGTCGGATTACGAGCTCAACTTGGAAGAGAAATGGTGAAAGTAAGGGCAAGGAAATCGGGAATGGCTTTGTCTGAAGTGTATGAATCAAACTGGATATACTGGGACAGACTTCAGTTCCTTACAAAGGTCATGGAAGCACGCAAGAGTAAAGACAACTTAGTTGACCAAGGAGACAAGCATGGAAACTCACCTGGTTCTGTCGAAACCTCAGTCACCGCTGATGCCAACAGCTTTCCTGTGCCAAGCCAAGGGCAAAATAGCAACAAAACCCCAAATTATTATTCGCGAAAATCGAAAAAGAATGACCTCGAAATGAAAAGGCAGGAATTATTGTCGACTTGCATTAATGTTCTGAAAGAACCAGCACCCAGCCAACAAGCAGCTCCAATCCAATGTCCATTTTCCCTATATGTGGCTGAAAAACTTTCCCAGTTTGACCGAATGACAAGGATGGTAGCTGAGAAAAGAATCAGTGATGTGTTATTTGAGCTTGAAATGAAAGAGAACTCTTTCCAACCATTTGGTCAATACCATCTTCAACCGAGACCAGCTGACCCAACTGATTCAGTAGGTAATATGTCCTCACCTTACATAAATCATATGCTTCAGAACACAAACTACAGATGACTTAATGGTTTTATATAAATATTTTTTACATTTTGTCCAGAGTGACTTTGTTGAACCATTTATTCTTATATATTTCAATATGTTATTTTCTTATTTAATTTATAATGGTACTTTTAACTCTTTTGGTCCATGCAACATTATTACATTAATGATTTCAATTATTAAAATTTGTGAGAAAAAAATTAGATTGTAATACAAAAGCTCTTATAATTGTGTTAATAATTAAATTATTCATTAATGGCATTCTGTAATACCACATTGAATTTTATCAATAAAGATTTCTTATTTTAAAATATATTATTATATAAAGTATAGTGCTTTATATAGATTTCGAGCACTGATAAAAGTGATAATCTCACATGTGAGATTATTCATGATAATCTCACATGTGAAAATTATCGCTTTTCAAATATCGCTTTTTTGTACAAATTATCGCTTTTCATAGACTGTCCATTATATAATAAACAGAAAAATACATGGGTGCTTGGAAATACCAGATTTATTTCTCGTGTTGAACATGATATCTCACTCGTTCGCTGCGCTCACAAGTGAGATATCATGTTCAACACTCGAAATAAATCTGGTATTTCCGCGCACCCATATATTATTCTCTATTTAAAGTTCTGAAATGACATCGCATCCATGCAATACATAGTGTAAGCACAGAATAGGGTACACAGAAGGCGGACTTCTTGGTTTCGACCTTCTGTATGCCTTATTCTGTGGTGTAAGTGCAGTGAATTAATTTCAATCCAGTCCTAGGCCTGAGAATATTTGCATATCATCCAATCATTGGACTTGATTAATATTAATTCACTGCACTTCAATTTTTATCAGGTATCATCATATGATTCCAGTAGGGTCAGTGGGTTACTGTTGTTGATATATATTAATTAATAAATCAATTATTTTTGTTTAGGGACTGGTCATTATTTATTGAAGAGGGGTAAATAGGGGGGTCTTTATTGAGGGTGGGAGTAAATAGGGGGGTCATTTCAAGTCATTGAATTGATGATCTGGACATTTTCCAGTAAAAGAATAAAAAGATTGCTATATATACTAAGATTAATATTGTATAAACTTTTACCTCAATCGCAGTATATGGTTTATTATATCATTGCTTAATATAGAATAATTTATTAGCAAACTGTCAATGCAAAATCATACACACAATTCAAGTTTGACTTCATATTTGTAATAAAATTATTCACAACATCCTCATATTGGCATCTAAAAGCTAACAAATAATGTGTCAGGCAACATTTTGTTTCATACACACCAAGGTTTAATTATACACTTTAGTCTAGCAAAAGTTCCATTGCCAATCAACAGAACCTTCAGCAAAAAAATAATCCTTCAATGTCTCTCTCACTAATTTGGCATTATTTGATGCATTGTGGCCTGTGGGTGAGACTGAAAGTGGCAATAATGACTCTGACATGCTTTCTTGGCGCCACAGCCCTTGGACAAAACGACCATTGCAGTATTCTGTGTCAAGCAGTCCGACAGGGCAATATGATGCCTTGGATGAAATGCTTTTCCGCAAATAGTTGTGAAGAACAAGGATCGCCATAATAAGAGATTCTATTGTCTCAGGTGGGAGCAAAATAATACCTCTGATTACACGCCATCTGTTTGCAATGATCCCAAACAAATTCTCCGATATTCGTCTTGCTCGACTGTGTCTGTAATTATAGATTCTCTTGTCTTCGGTGAGACTCTGCTGTGGGTAGGGCTTCATCACATTCGGTTTCAGTGCAAAAGCATCATCAGCCACAAATAAATAGGGAATCTTTGTAACACCAAACGGTAAGCACCTAGCCGAAGGGAGATAGTTCCATCATCAATCGACTTGGACAGGCTACACTTGTTCCAAACACCACCATCAGCTACTCTCCCATTGGTACCAACATCTGCATAGATGCATTCATAGTCTGGACCAGCAACAGCCATTAGTACAATCGAGTGGGTGTGCTTGTAGTTATAGAAAAATGATCCAGCATTGGCAGGTGGCTGCATGACTATATGTTTACCATCTATGGCTCCAACACAGTTAGGATAGTTCCATCTTTCTTCGAACTTTGCTGCTATCTCAAGCCATTCTTCAGTGGTGGATGGGACTTTTAGATACAGTGGTCCGATATGTTTCACAATGGCTTCACAAACCTCTTTGACAATATAGGATATCGCAGCCACCGATATACGAAATTGAAAGCACATCGATTGATAGGTCTCACCTGTAGCTAAAAATCTTATAGTCAAAGTTAATCTTTCCGGGGCTGGTAACACTTTTTGGCCACCTTGAACTTGATGCGGACTTATGTGAGGCTCTACAACTCGTAGCAATACTTTAAAATCGTCGTAGGACATTCTCATCATCTCACGATACGCTGCTGTGTCTTCAACCATCAATTCCCTCACAATGTTCGTGTAAAATCCATGGCTTTCTCTTTTCCTTATCCATGACCTGGTCTTTCCTCTTGGATTCTTGTCTATTTCCAGTAACCCTTGCAGGACAAGGATGGCAATACATTTTCTCTTTCTCATTGTTTATGTGACCTCTTGAAGAGATTACATTTTGACATGAATAACTTTTGTGTATTAGCTCTTCGTCATAACGTAAAAATATACATTCGTGATCAGAATTTTAAATTTGACATGAAACGTCGCAACGCTCTCCCACAAACTTACCTGATATGTTTTTAATTTACCTGATATAGTTTTAAAAACAATTTTATTCATACTATACGATTGAGGTAAAAGTCTATACAATATTAATTTAACAGCAGCAAGCAAGCAAGAGCAGCCATCTTGAAACATGAAAACAATAACATTGAAAACCTATGCGTATTTAATTAATATTCGGTATGTGAACTGTGTGTTGATTGGACAGTATTTTAAAGTTCTTTGCATAATTATTTTCGAACAGAATTTACTAATTGACTGCTAAAAGTTGTTGGCTAATTGTTGCATCCGTTTGAACATGCTGACCAACAATCGTCCAACAATTGTCCAACATTGTTGTGGTCCAACAATGTTGGACAATGTTGCATCTGTTTAAACAGGCCTTTAATATCAACAATTTAGCAATAATTGTCTTTGGCACTTTTCTAGACCTTTGTCAAGGGTGTATAACTTAATAATAAAACGATATGAAATAATATATTAAAATACTTGTGCTTTTAACAATATGAAATAATATATTAAACATTTGAATGCTGTTAAAGATATGTTAGCATTTTAATCATAGATATAGGAGATCTAGATTGCTAACGCATACCTAGCGCAGGCGGGGCCTACATGATAAATCCAAGATGGCGGTACAACAGGGCAAAAAGACTATAGATTCTATTACGAAAATCAGGATTTTTGCATTTTTTGCCGTCGCATTGTTTCGAAACTTATTCGGTCAAGCTTTATGGTAAAGAGAAACTTACCGCGAAGATTTTGAGCATATATATGATTGAATTGGATGAAAACTCGCAAAATTATCCAGCGATAAAAGTTCGTGTGAAATGGTCAGTTGGTCAGTTGGAGCGTTTTATTGCCAGAAATAATGTTAACATCTAGCATTGTGAATGGTGTTTTATACTTTCATCTCTCATCATCATCTGCTCTGTCCTCATAATTATGAAAAATGAACTGTTATGTCCCCCCCCCCCCCTCCTTGCTTGTTAGAGAAGTAAACTGATGAGAGCACTGGATGAGGGTCTATCATCTATGGTCTATTATAATTTGCTTTTTATGCAAATAGTGAGCAAAAATTAAAGCAAAACTGTACAAGTTACATATATAGTACTATATCAGGGGCCGGTTGTATCAAGCCCGTTTAGCTTAAACAGTGGATAAGTCAAAATTAAAAACACTCTTTTCTCTCTCGCGAATCAGTCAACTTAAATATTCTGCACTGAATATGTAGTTGTAAACATTATCGTTCTATTAAGGTTCAAAACTTTTAGTTTAGTTGTTGAATGAATCTATAGACTTGCTTTCTATTTTGAGCTTAACCACTGTTTAAGCTAAACGGGCTTGATACAACCGGACCCTGTACTATACACCAACTTTTATCGATGGATAATTTTTTGAGTTTTCATCCAATTCAATCATATATATGCTCAAAATCTTCGCGGTAAGTTTCTCTTTACCATACAATTTGACCAAATAAGTTTCGAAACAATGCGACGGCAAAAAATGCAAAAATACTGATTTTCGTAATAGAATTTATAGTCTTGCCCTGTTGTACCGCCATCTTGGATTTATCATGTAGGCCCCGCCTGCGCTAGGTATGCGTTAGCAATCTAGATCTCCTATATCTATGATTTTAATACATGAATAAGGATTGTAATTACAGAAGAATTACAGCATTGAATGTGATATATCAGTATATTGATCCTTAACCCATTAAGCTGCAACTATGTTGCTTTTGACAATTTTACTCGTCAAGGGGAGAGTCTTCCAAGCTCTTTATTAATGAGCTTCAGTTGTATAAAATGATTTGTTTGCAAAAGCTGGAAGATGTATGAGCGCTGAGACAATGCCTCAAATGTTCTCTTTATATATTTTCAGATTAATATTGGAACTGGATTATAGCCCGGTGTGCTCCAAATATTGTTTTCAAGCCTCAACAATCAGATCTGGATTGAGTTGACAAACTGGTGTTGTAAGGTAAGAATTAACAAGAATAAATAGTCAGCTTTTAGTGCTTTCTATGAAAAAAATCACAAACTGGCCCAGCTAAGGTGGCCACCTAGGCCAGACAAATCAGTCTCGATCTTATAAACAGCCCCGACAAAAATTTAGTAACTAGTAACAACATAATTACACATGAATCCTAAGTTTACCTCCAAATGCAGCCATTTTAAGGCCTGTTAACACTGACACTGTGCTCAATTTTGGTACCCGTAACATGTTTACCATGCTTGGACTACCTATTCATACTGGCCGAGCAGAGATTAATTTGGTACAGGTACCAGTTTTATCTGTGCTGTACCAAAAATTGAGCATAGTGTGTAGGGCTTTAGTAGTTTAGTGCTTTAATAATCTAAATTATGCTAGAAGTATAAAGGGTCAGTGTGCAATAGCCAATTTTCTGTCATGAATGAGTCATTACAGTATGGTACATGTAGAGCTGTCCATAGGCCTGCAATAATGCAGGGGGAGGGCTGTGGCTGGACCCATTGACCTGCAATTTGTCCTAATGTGCTCTGTCTTGTTAAATTACTCTGTCTGATACCAAACAATTTTACCTATCTTTCGATGCTTCATACTAAGTCCAAAAAAAGAAATGCCTGGGTTTCTATTTCTCATATGCAAAAAATGTACTGGCAGGGTAGGTAGGGTTTTCTTTTTTTCTTGTAAATTTTTTATTATAAATGTTCATGCATAAGAATGATATTCTACATCAATTACGGCAGCACAGATGACACAAACATTCATTAAATATTACATCAACTTTGATTTTGAAACAAACAGGTTATACTTTCCTTGTAGGTTTTCATGGCGATAAAACATATAATACTTTTGTTTGTGGAAACACCATATGTAGTTACATGGTGTTTCCACAAACAAAAGTATTATATAGCTAGTACAAAACTAACGCCACAAACTGGGTATAAAAAAATTGTTCCGAACTCTTTGCAAACTTCAGATAAAAAGATTAGGGTCGGTGATTTCTTTGGCCTAACTCATTAGTAGGCCCTAATGTCTCCTGTAATATACTTTACAAAAACAGTATCAAATCAAATGTAACCTAGTAGGTCGTTAATTAAGCCAATACAGTATATACCTGGTAACCCATTAGACGTGGCTACCCTGAGGGCATCCCCTATTTGGCCTAACACTATCTAGATTATTCTTGATGTCTCAATGCCAATTAAATCTAAAACATATTAAATAAATCTGATTTTATCAATTCCTATTTTTTCAGCTTTTGTTCTGGATGATACAGTCTATGGAAAGACAGCTGCCATGCAGTACATGGTACAGGACAAATGCTGTGGGGCTTTAACTAAAAGCAACCAGCTGAGTGAGACTTGACATTAACAATTAATGACTTTTAGGTACTCATTATTTATTTCTGGCCATGTATATAAATATAATATTAGGAAATTTTAAATAAGTATAGGTTATAGTAAGTCTAATTACTCTGACCCAGGAGCCGGTTGTTCAATGCTGGACTAGCACGAACCCTGGGTTAAAATTTAGCCTACTGTTTTAGTTTGTGTATTTCTACACGCCTGTTTATTTCAAAACTTCAGAGAAGAAAACTCCTATCAATCCAGACAAGGTCTCTGAAGAATTATTTCCAAATTTATAGATAAGCTGTCTGGAAGTTTGCTTTGAATTTTAGGTTAACCTAGGGTTAAGTTAATCCACCCTTGAACAACTGGCTCCTGGAGAAAAATTGATTGTACAGTCTTAAATTTATCTATATGTGTAACCTATAATTATATATTTACTAATAAATACATTTACTATTCTGATCTAATATTTCTTCGTATTAAATTATTTATGGCTTCAAGTGAACATGACAGAGGTACAGTTGCAGCAACGTGATGTTGCAGAAGTAAGAGGAAATAGTTTTATGCAAGAGATAAATCTCGCTTGGTGGCAGTTGTGTTACATATCTGTTTGGTAGATAATATACAGATAATTATATCTGTAGGAAACTATACTGTCACATAACTGTGTCAGATGTTATTGGGCCAAATTCCTATATGTTGCAGATACGTGACAGATATCTGTCATATAACTGTGACAGATATCTGTCACATAACTGTGACAGATATCTGCCACATAACTGTGACAGATATCTGTCACATAACTGTGACAGATATGTTATGGGGCCGAATTCCTATATGTTGCAGATATGTGACAGATACTTTCGTACATATATTTGCAGATATTTTACAGAACTGTGACATATATCTGTCAGTTTGGTAAGGGTATAGCCAGGATTCCTGGCTTCCGGCAACGGATTATCGCAAAGCCTCATGTTCCGTTCCAAGGATCGCAGGCTGGGGGAACGAGATTGTCTAATCTTGAGAATTATACAGTTGCTTGCCAAAAGTTTGAATATTCAAGCCCAAAAAGTTAAATATTTTGCAAAATTTCCTAAACTAAACCCAATGGGGAACTTGTGTGCAGGATGGTTCACAAGATCGGGGGCATGTTGTTCAAAAACCTGGTTGATATATTTTTCCAGAAATCTTGTCTGAATAATCAGAATTTCTATTTTCTAAAGTTTTGAAATAAACACACATGCAGAAATTAATGCACAAACCAGAAACAGCAGGTTGAGTTTTAACCCATTGTTATTGCTAATATAGCTTTGAACAACCAGCCCCAGAAGGCAGCATATAAGCAAAGGAAACCCTAAGCAATTTGGTTTAAAATAGCTTAAATGAAACCATGAAACTAGTTATCAAACTAAATGCATAGTTGAACATGTACCAACTTATTGGAAAAGTCTGTAATGAAATTTTGCAAAATATTAGATAGATAGATAGATTTATTAAAAACACTACATATGGCAGTCACAGAGACTGAATTACGTAGGTATACAAGTTATTAGTATATATTATTAAAACTTACATTATATTAAAGCATCTAAAACCGTATATAAGTCCTAAGAAAGTTAAAAAGTAGTAATACATTGGTTGCATGCATAGTTTAAAAATGCAAGTACTGTCCGTGTTTACTACATGACGGCACGAATGTATTTTTGAACCGATTAGTGCTAATAAAAGGCAATTTGTAAGCTCGATTGTGTCTTAAGTTGTGATGTGGTATATTTGTTTTTGGTAAAAGGTGGTGTAACTTATGATTGCTATCAGTCAACGTTGATCGAAAGAGTGAATCACACAAGATTTGGCGACGAGTGGACAGCGTATCAAGATTTGATTTAACCTTTCTTCATACGTGATTCCTGGAAAAATGAAGGATAATGTGCGTTTCTGAACTCGTTCTAAGTTCTAAACTTTTTGGGCTTGTATTTAAACTTTTGGCAAGCAACTGTAGGTGGATGCATAGTGGATGAAAAATGAAAATAGAACATTGATATTTTTAATTAAAGGTGATCTACAGTCTGATGTGCACAAATGAGTCCACTTTTTATGATACAAACAGTTTAACTATGTTTTGAGTTCTTGAAGAGCCTGATTGTTGTTTCTTGATAATTTATTATACTCTAGAAGCTTGAAAATATAAATAGTTGTCGAATAAAGCTCAATATTTTGGACACAAAAATGTAAACAAAGGCTTTGTTTACATACGGACTGTAGATCACCTTTAACTAATTTTTTCAGTTTTTGTTTAAGACCGTAATTATGAACAAAAATATTTTGTTCAGTAAGCATATTATGTGTCCAGTAATGTACATTAGTTTAATTAATGTTTTGAATACTTTTGAAAAACCATTTCTATAAGGTTAACAGAGTAAAATGTCACTTACATACAGCTCATCTCCCAATGTGTAGAACCATTATTTACGCTTATCTACTGATAACCAGCCAAACATGTGTTAGTTTTTTTATCATTTCATGTTAACACAACCACGATTACATTAATTGTTAATACACCAAAGTTCATTTCTCTGTTCCACTATGGCATCAAAACTCATTTCTAGCAGTGCATTTAATGCTGTAAAAGGAACATCATCTGTTACCTCAAATGATGCTTCATCATCCAAACTCATTTCATTAATGGCTAGTATTGCAAGTTCTTCATCAGTTCCAAGGTCATTCCAATCCTCAGGCAGTAAGTATTCCTCTTCATCTGAAAACAAGTCTTCAGGATTTGCATGGAAATGCATGTCATTCATATCACAAAACACATTTTGTAAAATGTTGAACACTTTATACGCATGATGTATATCCCAAATTTCCACATGATTGCAAATATCTTCAATTGTAAAAAGCTTGTCAGCATTATTGATCACTTGTGAGATCTGAATATTAGAGAATCCAAGTACAAATTTAGGATGTGTGAAAATTTTCAATTTGCCACTAGCATCTCGTTTTACAATATCTGACATCAAGCTCTTATAAAAGTGATATAGGTCACTTCTTAACTGTTCAGCATTTTCTGGGGATACCTTATGTTGCTTTGTAGACTTGTTGTTTGAAGCCTCTGTAACTGGGTTTGGGTATGAAAGTATATTACAATTTTCAGATCCACAGTTGCAAATATGCGAGCAATTATCACAACATAGGTGAAGGGGTTCTTTGGGAGTAAGTTGTGCATCAAAAAATTGCAATAAGAATTTGCGTCTACAATTGCTTGTTTCCAGGTAAAGTTTCATTTCCCTGTCAACATGTGTAAGTTGCATGCCTTGATAAACCAGATATGCAATACTTGCAACACCATCTCTGCCACATCGGCCACTTTCTTGCATAAATGATTCTATGTTTTTAGCTGGTCCAAAATGAATGGTTCTATAAACTTTTTTGCAATCAACGCCCATGCCAAATGCAATTGTCGCAACTAATACTTTGATACAACCATCATCCTTTTCAAATGAATCCAATATATTAATTTTGTTTGAAACAGGAGTACAGAATGAAGCATTTCAAGCAAAACTCTTCTTGGATCTTGATTCTTAGGATCCTCATATATATATTCTCCAAGTTGCGACTTTAAAACAGAGTAGGTCATAGCACATAGTCCTGGTCGCTGATATACCTTGTATAGTCCTGGTCGCTGATATACATCAGTAAGCCATTTAAAATAGCTTGATACACTAGTGACATTCTTCTACAAATACTTTCTGCTTACTTTCGCTAGCAATTCGCCTTCCCATTGTATTCCATTAGCCAATAGCATTCAAATGCACAAGACACACCCACTTTGAATGTCAACTGTAAACTTGTAAAATGTAAATGTAAACAAGGAGCGTGCGATAATCAAATAATAACACGGTATATACATATTTAAATGGCCATAAATGTGAACAGATCGAGTTTTCTGAGCCAAGATGGCGTCGATCCAACACGTGCGTACATCGCGTCGTCAACAAATGCAATTTTAAGGTTTAAAATCGGTAGAGATAGTCTATTCTATACTGAATTATCTTTTATAAAGATCGAAGGTAAATATATTTGATATAAATTATATGAAAATCAATTATTTTGGCAAATAATAACCGAAATAAAAATCATGGCAACCGAGATGACAACAACATCGTCAATTGACAAACCGACCGATCTAAACAGATTTGAAGTCGAAAATTTCAAGAACACAAACGCCAAACGAGTCCCATTTGAAGATCTGGATTACTCTATTTACAAAAATGCTAACCTTGTTACCTTCTCAACATCCGAAAAAAGATTACCTAAATGGATAAATTTTATGAAGCAAAGATATTATCATGGCCTCGAAGACAACAACATAATACAAAGCCGATACGAAGAGTTAGATAATCCTAACGAAAAATCAAAATGTGACAAAGTTCTAATCTCTCTCACATCAAAAGAAGCGTCAGAAAACATACTAACGATCACAATAATGATAACGACGGGCAGAATACAAGTTCAAGGACGATTTATGAAGGAATGGGGCAACAACGAATTTGACCCTTTGGTAGAACTCGTAAACTCTCCCGACTCAGTGAAACTGGATGCCACCAAAGACATAAACAACTTTCTTGATACAATTACTCAGAAACGACCCAGTACCACCACCACACCATCAACAACAAAAGATCAACATCCTACGGATCAAACTAACTCACCAAATTCACCTAAACAAAAAGCATTATCAACAGTAAAAACAAACCTTGCTTCTCTCGAAGCTGAATTTGTGGAATTTTCCCAAAATACAAACAAAGCAATCCATGAACTTACCGCTCTGCTGACAAACAAAGACGAAGAAATACAACAGTTGAAAGGTGAGATAAACACTCTGAACACAACTAAAACTCACAACCAGAAATCGTTTAGTGATCTAACTATCAAACAATTTGAGTCAGAAGAGCAAATCAAAAAGTTACACAACCGATGCAAATCATTGGAGGATAAAAACACTCACCTAATCTGCCAAATCGCTGCTCTTTGTGAAAATCTGAAACCTACAGAACACCCTGGAACCTCGGATAAATCAATTATCACAGACCCACCTACAACCGAGACACCGCATCCTAATGAAAACCCAACTACTACCACTACAATAACCACAACAGAAACAACCTACAAGATTCCAACAGCCAATAGATTTGAGCATTTATCAAATTTATCAAATGAATCAATCCCTAGTCCCAAAAACCTACCAACAACTGAGCAGTCAAAAGTAAACACGTCAAACCCCAATGAAGAGTCCATAACAAACAATATTGAAACAATTATTATTTGCGACAGCAATGGCCGACATTTGAACCCAAATCTTCTTTGTCCCAATACCAAGAGTAAATACATTAGATGCCCAACCCTTTTTGAAGCTGAATCAATAATAAGAAATTTGACATATGACTCACCCAAAACTTTCATCATTCATAATGGAACAAATGACCTGGAAACAACTCCTTCCAACGATGACATGATTAACCGAATACAAGAAGTGATTAAATGTATAAATAAGAAGTACCCTCTAAGTCAAGTTATTGTCTCAAGTCTTCTCCCCCGAAAAGATGACCTAAATAAAAGAGCATCGGAAATCAACAAAGCAATTCAAAAGATCTTCGAGAAGAACAAAACTGTCAAAATTGTACAACACAATAACATTATGTGCACAAAACATCTAAAAGACAAGAAACACCTTAATGAGATAGGTGTCAAACTATTTGCCCTCAACCTCAAACGAGCATACTTTAATAAACCCTTCCAAACAACATACAGATACCACTCTCCAGAAACAAGATCCTCCAATTACAGATACAGCCAAATTCCCACCAAAAATCAGTATATCCATAATAACCGTCCAACACACCACAACCCAGATCAAGACCACATTTCCCAACAGCACCCAAGACCAAAAAGCCCTACTACGTACCCATACAACTCCTACCATCACCACCAGTTCCCGATGAGAGACAATCCAAGTCCTTGGACAGCAGAAAAACAAACCAGAAGATATGATAGTCCAGAAACAAAGCAAATTCCCATGGAGATAGTTCAGCTGATCAAACACCTAAATAGGTATGTTAACTAAACATTAAAGTTGATACTATAAACTTAACTCCCAAGTAACATCTCTCTACATAACTATATATATATATTATTTAGATATAATAACATACTTTCAATAATTTTGATGTTATATATGGTATCAATATAGTTTAGACTATTCTCTACCATTCCCCAGCCTATAAATGCATACTAATATATCACTTAGTACATGGAACATCCATGGTCTTTCACATAACACACTAGGTGATAAAATTATGAACAAAGATTTCCTTAACAATATTAGTAAAATAGATTTTATATTTCTCACTGAAACCTGGTCTAATGCTGACATTGACCTCCCAGGTTTTAAGGCTTTTGTCTCTAACACTACAATACCACGAACTGATAAAGCATGTAGAATATCAGGTGGTATTACCTTACTGTATAAAGCAGAATATGAAAAACATATTTCAATTGCCAAAAAGTCAGAAAATCTTTTATGGTGTAAAATCTCAAAAGATCTTTTAAGCACTAACACAGATTTATTTATATGTGGTGTATATATTCCACCAGAAAAATCAGTATACTTTGACAATGAAATTTTTGAAGAGCTTGAAAACGATATTATTTCCTTTTCATCAAAAGGCAAAACTATGATTCTTGGTGATTTTAATGCCAGAACATGTAAATTGGAAGATTTTGTATCCAAGGATGGAAACAATTTCATCATTGATGCAAGTGAGAATTGCATGCTTCCAAAAAATAGAGAAAACTTTGATAATAATATAAATAACCATGGCAAACAATTAATCAATATATGTAAAAATACTGACATGAGAATCATTAATGGGAGAACCAAAGGTGATTCTCTCGGTAGACCCACTTTCCATGGAAGAAACGGTGCAAGTGTCATTGACTACATTATATGTGACCAAGACACCTTTCAACGTGTTAATAATTTTATTGTCAAACCACCAACATATTTATCTGATAATAGCCAAATAGTGGCATGGTTTGATATCCAGACAATCCCTAAAACTGAAGAACATGACCAATCCAAACCACCATTACATAAACTGCCGCTTCAATTTGATTGGTCAGAAAATTCAAAAACTAATTTTAGAAAAGCACTCAATTCACCTGAAACCCAAAACAAAATGATTGAATTTCTAAGCACAAACTTTACTAATGACATAAATGGTGTCAATGAATGTGTTACAGAATTCCAAAATATTTTAACTAATGCATCCAAAAAGTCTTTGAAAATCAAGAAAAAGAAAACTAGACGAAAAATAACTAACATAGCAAATAAAAAATGGTTTGACAAAGAATGTCGAATTAAGAGACATGAACTTCGAAAGCTTGCAAACCAGAAACATAAAGACCCCAAATCTTGGTCTAAGAAATGCATATCAAACAGCTCTCAAAATATACAAAGATACTCTACAAATCAAGAAAAACGAATTCCACAAAAATAAGATTGACGAACTCATAAAGGCAACTGAAAACGACCCTAAATTGTTTTGGAAAACTCTCCAAAATACCAGTGACAATTTAGATAATACAACTAATTCGAAAAACTCACCAACTGAAGGCCAATGGCTCAAACACTTTGAAAAACTACATTGTAAACATGACCTGTCAGAAAATCATGAAATATTCATTAAAAATCTTGAAGAAAATGAAAACGATAAAGATCAATATAACCAACTTGACAATGAGATAACAGATCATGAGATACTAAATGCAGCTAAGAAAATTAAAACCAAAAAAGCCGTATACTCTGATCGGATAAGTAATGAAATAATTAAGTCAAGTGCGGACATTCTTATAAAGGGATTTAGAAAGATATTCAATACTATATTAAAGACTGGACAATTTCCATCATCTTGGTGTGAAGGTCTTATTACCCCAATCTTTAAATCCGGAAACAGACTAGACCCAAACAATTATAGAGGAATATGTGTTTCAAGCTCCCTAGGGAAATTATTTTGTTCTATCCTCAACAATAGATTAATGACTTATGTAAATGAAAACGAAATAATACATCCATGTCAAATAGGCTTTATGCCTGGAAACAGAACAGCGGATCACATATTAACTCTAAAAACACTGCATGACAAATATGTTAAACAACACAGTAATGGAAAAATTTATGCCTGCTTTGTTGATTTTAAGAAAGCGTTCGATTCAGTTTGGCACGACGGCCTCTTCTTAAAATTATTAGAAAATAAAATAGGAGGGAGATTCTATGACCTGATTAAAAACCTGTACTCAAATACACAATGTGCTGTTAAAGTATCAAATAATAGAACGCCCTTTTTCCCTTACAGTAGAGGAGTTCGTCAAGGGTGTATTCTAAGTCGACTCCTATTTAATATTTACATCAACGAATTACCAAAACTGTTTGAAAGCACAAACTCTGATCCATTTATACTACCTAACGGTACATCAATCAGTAGCCTCCTATATGCAGACGACCTCATTATTGTATCAAAATCAAAATCTGGCCTTCAAAACTGTTTAAATACACTTGATAGTTGGAAGAAAAAATGGCTGATGAAAGTCAACCTGAAGAAAACCAAAATAATGATTTTTCAAAAACATAATTCAAAAAAACAAAACCTAAACTTGAACTTTACAATAGGTAACAAGTCAGTCGATATTACAAATGAATACACATATCTAGGTTTAAAGATAACCCCAAATTCTCAGTTGCAACCAAACATCTAAGTGAAAAAGCTATGCATGCTCTATACAAAATACGTAAAAACGTAGATTTTCACTGCCTACCCGCTAATTTAGCTTGTAAAATCTTTGACAGTGTGATTTCACCAATTCTACTTTATAATTCGGAAATATGGGGAGCATACATAGACAATGATTTCGCCAAATGGGATAAAACCGTCACTGAAAAAGCTCATTTGAAATTCTGTAAACTATACTTGGGTGTCAACAGAAAAGCCAGTAACCTTGCCAGTAGAGGGGAACTGGGCAGATACCCATTACAAATTTCAATACTTAAAAGGATACTTAGGTATATTAAAAACATATGCCAACTCCCAGATTCATGTATCGCGAAACAAGTTTTCCATTATTCGAAAGAGCTATACATGAACAATAATGAATCTTTTTACTCCAATGTTATAAAAGTTTTGAAAAGATATCTTCCTGAACTAGACGATACAATGGATCTAGAAACATTTACTAAAGACACGATTATAGACTCTTTCATCAAAAAAAGCGTCAAAGACAACTATGTTTCATTCTGGAATGATCAAGTAAGAAATTCCAGAAAACTATCATTTTACTATACATTTAAAAAGAAATATAAAATGGAAGAATATCTTAACACAATAAAAGACCCATCCCAAAGAAGAATGTTTGCAAAATTCCGAATAAGTAATCACAAACTACTTATAGAGTACGGCCGCTATCAAAATATACCCCGTGAAGAAAGATATTGTAAATTATGCGGCACTCAGAAAGTCGAAGACGAATTTCACTTTGCCTTCGAATGTCAAAATGATGAAAACATTAGGAATGATTCCAGCAATATACTGAAAAACATTTTTCAAATGACTCTTGTAACAGAGTCAAAGCAAAACTTCTTGAGTCATGTTATTTCAAGCACAGATTCAGTTTTAATCGACCTATTTTCAAAATTCATTGCAAAATGTTTTAACATTAGAGACAAAAGCCTTCAAACAAGAGATACTAACTAAATTACTAAATTTTCCTATATTTCTATTATATATTATCTATTGTATATATTTCTTTATCCACTTAATGTTGTAACTACAGTAAAATTAGTTGTTATTTACTATAACTTTTATATATATATATATAACTTAGCAATACCTGTAACTAGGTCATGCAAATAAAAGCTTTAATAATAATAATAATAATAGCGTTACTTTTTTGCTGTTTTTTGCCCATTTATGAAAAATGGCAAAAGTCGCTAAAAATGGAAGAAAAGTTAAGGCTATAGGCCTACTTTTCTGCTGTTTTTTTCCCATTTATGAAAAATGGCAAAAGACGCTAAAAATGGACGAAAAGTTAAGGCTATAGCCTTACTTTTTTGCTGATTTTTGCCTCTTTTTCGAAAATGGAAAAATCGGCTAAAAATGGAAGAAAAGTTAAGGCTATATAGTCTTAGTTTTTTTGCTGTTTTTGCCTCTTTTAAATATCGTAAAAGTGGCTGAAAATGCACGAAAAGTAAAGGCTATAGCCTTAATTTTTTTCCAATTTTCGGCCCTTTTTCAAAAATAGAAATAGTGGCTGAAAATGGACGAAAAATAAGGGCTATATAGGGTTACTTTTTTGCTGTTTTTTGCCTCTTTTTCAAAAATGGAAAAAGTAGCTAGAAATGTACGAAGAATTAAGGCTATAGCCTTACTTTTTTGCTGTTTTTTGCTTGTTTTTCAAAAATGGAAAAATCGGCTAAAAATGGAGGAAAAGTTAAGGCTATATAGCCTTACTTTTTTGCCAATTTTCGGACCTTTTTCAAAAATCGAAAAAGTGGCTGAAAATGGACGAAAAATAAAAGCTATATAGTCTTACTTTTTTTGCTGTTTTTTTGCCTCTTTTTCAAAAATGGAAAAATCGGCTAGAAATGGAGGAAAACTAAAGACTATAGCCTTACTTTTTTGTCATTTTTGGCCACTTTTTCAAAAATGAAATAAGTAGCCGAAAGGTTAAGGGTGTGGATCCAGGGTATGCCCCCGTGAAAAAAGTGGAATCTTGCATCTCTGAAAAACGATACTTCTTGCATTATAAGGAGGAATTTTAATATAGGTACAGTATACAGTATATAAAGGATATTAGACGATTTATGCGAAAAGATATGGATTTTATGTTCGAGTGCACGTGGCAAAAACAATACCTCACGAGTGAGCGCAGCGAACGAGTGAGATGTTGTTTTTGACACAAGAACATAAAATCCATACCTTTTCGCATGAACTTGTTTAATGTTCTGTTTATTATATGGACTATAGGGGCCGGTCGTTATTTATGGCGGGGGGGCTGAAGAGAAAATGAGTGGGAAAACAAAGGGTGGAAATGGGTGGGTTGAATAAAAATTCACCAACCCAAGGGGCGAATAAAGTAAAAATCGTTAAGTCGAAAAATACTGAAATATTTGTATTATTTGTTTTATTATATAAGATCGAATAAATGTCATTTACTTTATATATCGATTTGCAAAGTATTCCATTTGAACCTGCCATGGATATCATGGATAAAGTGACAGAGTTCATGCTTGTTGGCTTTTTTGTTCTCTCAAAAACTCAAATAAGTCAATTTATAATTTTAGCTTTTAAATATAAGTAAATTGACAAAATTAAGTTAGGGTGGATCTACGATTTTTGAATGAGTGCTGGGGTTGGGTGGAGAGAAAATGTTTTTGAAGAAGGTAATTGGGTGACTAAAAAATTTGGCCAAGACAATGTTTCTCCTCATGCAGTGCCCCCTCCCCCCGGCCATAAATGACCGGTCCCTTATCAGAGTGACAAAAATACACACAAAGACGATATGTAAATAAGGACGCGAAAGACCAGTGTAAAAGCGATACTTTTTAAATTACAGTGCAAACATAAAACTACAATAAATTTTACTTTTCTCAAGATGTCTTTTAAATGTTTTCGTTTTATTTCCCCCTCAAAACAACAACAATGAAAATGGCGGGAAATTTTCGAACATCGTATACGTATGTCACTCGCAGGGGTGAAATTCGGAAAATACGAACACCTATGGATGTAGTGACGTATGCGTTCTACGAGTGTTTTAGTTTCCAGTAAAACACCATTGTCCATATAATAAAATTATAAATATATCAGCTTTTAGCAGTGGCTATGAAATCATGATTATATTGTCGGAATATACTCGGGAGGCTTAATTCATTGGCAGGCGCTGGGCTTTCTCCCCCCCCACCCCTCCCCTCCTCCGCGCGCTTGGCGGCGCTAATGACGAAAGTGGGTAAAAGCAATTATTTGTAACGGTCTTATTATCTTATATATATACATGCGTTGGTCTCTATTGATAAGTACATTAGAAAACTGTCAATTTTTTGTGCTCGTTATTTTGATGAATTCTCTGTTTAAGTTGTTTTGTTTGTTTTTCAATATCTTTTATCCTACCTTCCATGGCTTCCATTTTCTGCTTTGCTTGTGTAATCAGGTTCGCGTCCCTTCGAAAAACAAAACAATCCAGCGTTTAAAAATCATTCATACACATGGACATTGCACAAATAGTCTATATTTTATTATATGGACAATGGTGTTTTACTGGAAACTAAAACACTCGTATAAAACTCATACACACTACATCCGGGACCATCGCTTTTATTCTGGTCTTTGGCGTGCTTATTTACATGTCGTCTTGACTTTGCGTGTATTTTTGTCACTCTGAATGAGTCCATATCTGATAAACATATCACTAAACGGTTGTAAGAAGATATAGATTTATGTTCTTGCGTCAAAAACAATATCTCACTCGTTCGCTGCGCTGACTCGTGAGATATTGTTTTTGCCACTCGAACATAAAATCCATATCTCGTCGCAAGCGCGTACGTGCATAATATCTCTCTATTACCAAAATACGCTTGGAATCCACAAAGCATGCCTTTTATTATAATGGAGCAATTGAATTCCACAAATTGCCCAAAGATATTAGAGAATTGGAAATTGACAGTTTTATGCTTTTTAAACGAAAACTGAAAGAGAACCTTAGTTCATTATAATCCTTTGCAGAATTGACTGCAGTTAGATTTTTAATATTTTTAATATATTGACTTTTTATACTCATAATTTTTAGTAGTTTTAGGTAAACAGGACATGCGTTGATAGCAGTGAATAGTCACTGAAGCATTTTTTATCCTGTGTAAAATATTTTTTAATAATAATAATAATCTACAGTATATACAAATGATGAATATGTGTTATCATATCGCTCATAAGTTATGAGCGCAATGCTATATGATTAATACATGGTTCCAGCTATAGACTACATTTTGATGTAGGCAAGAAGAACAAAACCTATCACCACAGCTATAGAAAGAGCATGTTGAAATAAGTAAATTTGGCCGCGAAATGTTGTAAAATGCGGAAAATATAGGCGTACGAAATTTGCAAATTTTGTATTAATTTGTATTACGCGCGGGACTGATATGCATTTTCCCGCGCGTATTAAACACATGCAAATGATACAACATTTGCAAATTTCAGATTTCGCAGGGCTATATTTTCCTCATTTTACAACATTTCGCAACCAAACTTTGCAATTTTACTCATTTCAACATGCTCTTTCTAGCTGTGGTGATGGATTTTGTTCTTCTTGCCTAGATCAAAATTTAATCTATTCCTGGAATCATTCATTCAACTAAAGTATATACGCCATTAAAGAAGATTAAATTCAAACTTACTTTCCGTTATTTCTTGACACAGAATCATGTTGTTTACTGAGCATCTTTTGTATTCTAGATTTTTCTTCTTCCAGTTTAAATAGCTGCATGGGAACATAAGAGAGAAAAAATTAACAGCATTAGTATTTTTTCCTGCAAGTTGATTGGTCAAATTCGACGTATTAATCCAGGGACGCCGGAACGATGTGAAGGCAAGGGGGGGGGGGCAGATTTTCGTGAAAGGACACTTTTGAATTGATATAAACTAAGATGTTTGCAAAACATCGGGAGTTGAACTTCGCCTAATCTTGTTTTCTATTTATTGGATGATAGGGGTGTGAGGGGGTTCTCCGCCAGGCGATTGTGCTATTCTTGAAGCTCGATGACTGCATTTCTTGCGTTTTCTGAAGCAAATTCGTAAAAGAATTGCACTAACATTTCTGACAATTCGCTATTTCGCCAAGGCAACCTTTAAATTGGAAGGGCACCTTTGCCCCCCTTGCCCCGCCTGGTAGAGGGCAACGGGGCGGCTGCCCCTCCTGCCCCCCCACAAAACTAGAATTTTCAAAATGGCGGCTAACCGTTTTGAAATTTTCCGACAATATTGACAATTTTCCGACGGGTTTCAACAATAGGGGGGCCATGGCCCCCCCCTAGCCCCCCCCCCCCGGCCACGGCGCCACTGGGTGGCTTGACGATATAAGACTTTTATCTGCTCGTGTTAAAAACAATATTTTACTTATTCGCTGCGCTCGTTCATAAAATATTGTTTTAGTATTGGACACTGTTTGATTTCATGTAACGCAAAAGCCGTTTAGCCGCTGTTTCTTCACATTCTGTGGCGTCATTTAAAATTTAACCGAAATTTTCATGCAACTGACCAGTAATTGCTGGAGGCTCGCATTACTTCACTGAAGAAAACTAATGCGCTTTAGGGACCTACATACCTCGACATTATAATTTCTGTCATTTTTACTTTTTCCCGATTTCCTGCGATCGAGCGTGTCACATTGCTGATTCTGTTTTAAATCTTCTATGTTTCCTGAAAATATTAAATTACACAATTCTGATTGACTAATTCTCGGAAACTGGCCCAGTGCTCAGAGCTCAGCACCAGAATCGCAGGGTCGTGGGTTCGATTCCTGTCGGAGGTTGGACTATGTGGTTGCATTTTTCGCAATTAAAGATGATCTACAGTCCGTATGTAAACAAAGCCTTTGTTTACATTTTTGTGTCCAAAATATTGAGCTTTATTCGACAACTATTTATATTTTCAAGCTTCTAGAGTATAATAAATTATCAAGAAACAACAATCAGGCTTTTCAAGAACTCAAAACATAGTTAAACTGTTTGTATCATAAAAAGTGGGCTCATTTGTGCACATGCGCAGATCGGACTGTAGATCACCTTTAAAGGGCATATGACTCGAAAATCGACGTTGTAATTTTTAGTCTAATTTGAAAGATCATCGAAAACAGTAGAGTAACTTCTTTGTCAGATTTTTGTTTTCTTGCTTCGTTTTGGAGATATTTCATTTTGTATGATATGCAAAGACCAACTTTCTACGTCACATATGCATAATGAATTACTTTAAAATGTTATATAATTTTGTCACTATCAAATAAATTCGCTCAAAATGAATGATGAGCACGAATGTGTCCACAACAACAACATCCATGTAGGTTTTCTACTGATTGTGTTTAGTTGTATTAAAGATATAGAACTTTTAGGGCTAAATCATTATGCATATGTGACGTAGGAAGTTTGTCCTTTGCATATCATACAAACATGAAATATCTTCAAAACGAAGCAAGAAAACAAAAATCTATCAAAGAAGTTACTCTACAGTTTTCAATGATCTTTCAAATTAGACTAAAAAATAACAACGTCAATTTTCGAGTCATGTGCCCTTTAAAAATGCATGTAGTTTATTTACGCTGCAAATTTCCATCTCTACATAAACCTTTCAACCGTATGCAGTATACTGTACCTTTTCTGCCCCCAAGAGTATTATTGATGAAATCAAAGACATCTTGAACTGGGACCTTGCAATTGAATAAGATACACAAAATTAGCATAAATGTACATTAAAGTACCATTCACTTAATAGTTCAATTTGTAACATTCCCAGATAATATGGCCGCGAATTGATTGCAAACGGTTGTATTGAATCGTTATACCTGATTAACTTTAGAGTTTTGATTGCCTTTCGTTTTCTTTCGTTTAAACGGCTGTTTAAGTTTATTCTTTTCACGTAGTTCTGCGCATGCATCAAGAGACTTGCCTATAATAATGGAAAAGATAAGTATTCCTCTAAATATCGAAGTCAAACCCGTTTTCGACCCAGGGCTGCCAAGAGAGAATTCGCGGGGCCCGGGCCATATCTTCTCTGGGGGCCCCATGACATCATTATTTGTAAGCACACCCACGTCAGTCACCCAACTAGACCTTAGCTAGACTGCATGTGGAACTACTGTAAGGGATCCTCAATTTCAAAAATGCTCCAACCAATTTAAAGAACCTACTCAATTTTAGGCTCTCGCTCTCAAGTTGGGGGCCCTATTAAGGTGGGGGTACGGGGCAATTTGCCCCCCCCCCCTCTCGGCGGCCCTGTTAATTCTACCAGGTGAATTTGTTCACACGAAGCGAAAAACAGATTTCGGTAATGCAATCGATTGGCGAAAAAAAATGTTGGGAAAATATTTTTTCGCTACCAATCAGATGCGCCCAGAGGAAAATAAGTTTGAAAATGACCTTATTCGTGAAAACTAACCTGTCGGTAACAGAATTATTTCAACAGGTTCTACTCGACCATCTTCGTTCTTCCCCAGACCTTTCCTGTATAAAGGTAAAATATTCCCTCATTAAGCTTATTTAAGAGGAGACTGCAGAGGTGTACAGTAACTTAATATTTTCCCGCTTGCCCGGGGCAAGTGAATATCATGACGGGCAAGTAAACGTTTTATCTTGCTTGCTTGCCTTGTCAAAAAACCTGGCCATCTTTAATGTTTTCAATGTCGGATAAATTTTTTATAGTCCATGTACTTGATTCAAATTTTGTTTTTTTTTGTGAGCCAAGCTGGAGAGCAGTAGGAGAACGGGTCAACATGTTGTCCCCTTAATTTATACCCCCTACCTATACAGTAGGTATCCCAGTGGCCATTGTCTGATGGCAAGTGAATTTTATTCAGGGCAACTAATTTTCATGTCCAACTTGCCCTCAGGGGAAGTGGTCGATCAAAAAAGTAAAGTTACACCACTGAGGCTCAAAAGGTAGTAGTTACAGATATATAAGATGCTGAGGGTTACGCCAAGAAAAAAATGCCTAAGTTTTCGGTTTCCTATAACCCTACCTATTTTTTGGCCACTGAAATCACCGAGCCTAATATGTTTATCTGTAGTTTGTTGCAAAGTCCTTGCCAAATTAGACGTCACAAAATGAGAGTTTTCTCCGAAGCGAAGAAACTGTGCTGATGCAATGGGCATCTTTTGTAAAACAAAAGCCCACACAGATTTCTGATTTGACAAAAACACACTCTAACTCTAGGACCCATGTCTGCCAACATTTTCTGCGAAGGTTTTCATTGTTTCAGCACATCATTGGCAAAGAAACAGTCTTTCCTGCGCAAAATAAAACCTTTCAATCTGGACCTACGCCACCTCGTTTTTGCAACAACAAACTTGAAACCAACGTATTTCCTTTTCTTGGCCGTAGTAACTTGTGGAGTCGAAAGCATACGAATGTTGTAAATTTTATACTTACCCAAAAACGTATCCCATCTTTGCCATAAGCTTTGAAGCAATTCCCTAAAAGAATGACATTCCTTAACACCAGCAGCAGCACATAGAGTAGAAAGGTTCAGATTTTGACTTGCAGTACAGCTACCATTACCACTAGCCAATCAAATGCATTTATTCTACCCGATTAACCAATCAAATGCGTATTAAGAGAGGTAGCGATAGTGGAACTCAAACGTGAACCTCTCAAATATAGTTTGGGGGGATGTACTACCCTTTGTCGGAAAAAAACTGGACACTGTTTGATTTCATGTAACGTCAAAGCTATCGATCGCAATGAAATAAAGATCATTGCATTCAGAAAGGACTAACTTAGATTTTGATATAGTAGTATAACACTTGAATTTACTGTACTCTCTGTACATGAAATATTGACTGTGCTATTTATGTCCTTTCTGAATGCAATGATCTTTATTTCATTGCAATAGCTTTTATAGCTTTTACGTTACATCAAATCAAACAGTGTCCATTTTTTTGGGACACACCCGGTAGATAAAGATTCCAGTCACATCTTAATTTGGTGAGCTTCATTTTAACGAAGAATCAACGAGTAAGTACTTCAAACAAACTAGGCATCATTCAGTTCAGAACTTACCTTTGTGTGTCTCTCCCAGTCCCCCAGGGCTCCGCTGCCTCCAACATCGCTGACTTGACAAAATTCTGCAATCACTTTCTCCTCACCGATCTCATTATCCTCATCTTCACTTGATGAATCACCAGCATCGTCAGAATCATCTTCTTGGTCTGAAAATATCATCACACAAGGAATATTAAAAAAAATCGTCTGCCAAAACTGGGATGGGGGGCATATATGGCTCCCAAAACATCGTCTGCCAAGACTAGGATGGGGGTCATAGCCAATGCCCCAACCTAACAAGGTTGCCATGGGGGAAAGAAAAGAACAACATGGTCGGTGCCCCCAGTCTAATAAGGGTCTCTTCAATTTGCGGAAGCTAAAAAAGAAGACAGTACAAGTACTCGGAGTAATGTTTTCTATTTCAGGGATGCAGTAGAATGGTACCCTCATCTCAAGTCTTCCACAATTTTATCCAACTTGACTGAGATTCCACCTAGCTGGGTTGGCTTGTTTCTCATTTGAACACATTTCTCTCCGCATTAACAATGGCATGCAAATCTTGGACGCAGGTGACTTTTCTGGTTAACTGGGCCATGTATGAACTGATCTATAGTGGCTTTGAAGAAAATTTTCTCAGGGATACCATATGGGTGTAGCTACCACGACAGGTCCTTGCCAGTCATGACTGATAAATGTTAGGATTTTGTCCAGAACCCCCCCTGTAGCCTCGCCCCTCCCACAAAAGTCAAGATACTGTAAATGAATCCCTTCACCTTCGTTAGGAAGAACATCTTGTAACTTGACTGTTTTATCCATGTTGTATGTGTCATAATGAATACCAACGTTGTCCGCACTTAAAGACCTAGCAAAGAAGAATATACAATAACTTTATGGTTTCCGTGTTTGGATGGCCTGATCCAAACACGTGGGAATGTTGCGAGAGTTAAGAAAAGCGCGCGAAACACGAGCCGAAGGAGAGTGATTTTGCGCACTTTTCATAACTCGAGCAACATTCCCAAGTGTTTGGATGAGGCCATCCAAATACGGAAACCATAAAGTAGTTGTTTTATAAAATAACAACTTTCCGTGTTAAAATTTCACTTTAAAAAACTTTCAATTTAAATTTCCGTGTTTGGATGGCCTGATCCAAACACGGGTTTCGACCAATCAGAGCACGCGTTATATACATGTTATTTTATAAATTGTTTTATTACGACGTCCTGTAGAGGTGTTAAACCCCTACTGATTCTACATTACTACTACAATATGAAGAAACAGAAGCATCTATAAATCCACAACTGTAATAATATACATACAATATGGTCGCCTTGTACCAAATCCCATCCTCGTATTTCACCAAACATTTGCCATCAACTTTTAGTAAGCTGTAAATACAAAAATAATTAGATATAAATAATTATTACTTATTTATTGGCTAACAGCCAGCTGAGAAATCGTCATATCAACTGAATAGCTGATCCAGGGCTCAAAATAACGGGAGATAGGTCTCCGGTCAAAATGACCGATAAACTTGATTTTAGCTCGGTCAAAATCTGTTTTTGACCGGTTATTGATACGCTTACACTAACAGTGAAACAAAGTATTAAAAACTTGTTTCGATATATCATAGTTTTAATTCAAGACGTCAGCAATCACATTGGATGGGATGAAAGTGTGGCCGGTCAAAATGACCGGTGAGGTAAAAAAATGACCGGTCAAGAGGCATTTTTGGCCGGTCATTGTCCGTTGACCAGCCGTTATTTTGAGCCCTGCCAGTGACCAAATATGGAGTTTTAGCACACTGTAATATTCATTAAAAAGTTTCAATATTTTATATGACTGTTTAATATATTATTATATTTTGTTTTACTTGTTTTATGTAATGTTTTATATTGTTAGTCCATGCTCTAAGTAAAATGATGCACGAAAAACAAATTGAGGGTCATCGTATTTTTCCAACTGCTGCACATAAAGCGATTAAATTTCGTACGTGTGTGTTGTCATAACAACAAACTATGGGTATCCAAAACTAGCACAATTTGTGAGAAGAAATATAAAATATTTGAACATCTTCATATCTGCTCAAAAAAACGCCCAAAAATATGAAGTTCAAAAAGATCAAACTCTTGTACACCTGAATTATTTGAAAACTGTATCGTGCTACCTTAATTTAATTAAATTGGATAACACTGGTGATTATAGGACGGGTTATCACTAGTTTTAGCTGATGCGCTTTCGTCAGGGGCGTAGGAAGCTTCTAGGGCACTTTTCGAAAAAAAAGGGCATCTAAAATTTTTCCCGGAAATGTTGGCGAAGGGGGGAGGGGGACGTCATCTCGAAAAAAAATTTCGGACATAACTAAAAACATTTTCCGGATATACCACATTTTTTCCTAAATACGAAAAAAATTTTCCGGACATAGCAAAAACTTTTCCGGATATATAATATTTTTCTCGGATATGAAAAAACTTTTCCGGAAATAACATAGATTCAAGTGCCCTTTGGGCAAACAATGCAATCTTAATGAAAATTTTTCACGCAAAAAAAGGGCACTTTGCTCCCGGAAAAAGGGCACTTGGCAAAACTTGGCGGGCCTGGCCCCCCCTGCCCCCCCGGTTCCTACGCCCCTGCCTTTCGCTTCTAATATTTACCTGAAATCGGGTTCCTCGTAAGCTTTAAGTTCTGCCATATTAACAACATGACCATGAGAGTATCTAAAAACAAAGATATAAAAATACATTAAATATTTATGTACATGGGGCCGATTGTTCAAAGTTATATTAAAGCGCTAACCCTAGGTATTTCTAGTTTCGTGATTTGTATTCTAATGACAAACTACTGTACATACGAGTATAATGCAAATATTAGTCCGTTTTTCCGATTATATTACGACGACGGACGCAGCTTTTAGCTAGAGGGTGGACGCGGGCGCATTGGAGGTGGGAAGCGGGCAGAGCAGACACAAGACGCGGGCGTCATGGACGCCGCCGCGGGTGTTCTGGACGCAGGCAGAGTGGATGGGTTAGGTTAAGTGGATGGGTACAGGGTTAAGTTATTTCTTGGCAGTATTGTAGCAACTTGACAAAATGACAATTTTGTTACAACTTGTTGACAAGCTTGCTACAAGTCTGCCACGAACACATTTTGTTGACAAGTTTAAGTGACAATCTTGTAGCAACTTTATAAAATGACAACATTGTTACAACTTGTTACTTTATAAAATGATAACATTGTTACAACTTGTTGACAAACTTGCTACAAGTTTGGTGTGAAGTTGCAAATACATCTTGTTGAGAAGTTGTGAGTGACATCCTTGTAGCAACTTGATAAAATAACAACATTATTACAACTTGTTGACAAACTTGCTACAAGCCTGCTGCGAACACATCCTGTTGACAAGTTGTGAGTGACAACCTTGTAGCAACTTGATAAAATAACAACATTATTACAACTAGTTGACAAACGTGCTACAAGCCTGCTGCAAACACATCTTGTTGACAAGTTGTGAGTGACAACCTTGTAGCAACTTGATAAAATAACAACATTATTACAACTTGTTGACAAACTTGCTACAAGCCTGCTGCGAACACATCTTGTTGACGGCTTATTTGCAGACTTATTACAAGATGCGAGATTTTTACGTGTGTAGCACTTGATGAAATAACAACATTGTTACAACCATGTTACAACTTGTTGACAAGCTTGCTACAAGCTTGGTGCGAACACATCTTGTTGACAAGTGGTGAGTGACAACCTTGTAGCAACTTGATAAAATAACAACATTGTTAGAACTTGTTGACAAGCTTGCTACAAGGTTGGTGCAAATACATCTTGTTGACAAGTTGTGAGTGACAAACTTGTAGCAACTTGATAAAATAACAATATTGTTACAACTTGTTGACAAGCTTCGTGCGAACACATCTTGTTGACAAGTTGTGAGTGAAAATGACAACATTTTTACAACTTGTTGACAAACTTGCTACAAGCTTGGTGCGAACGCATCTTGTTGACAAGTTGTGAGTGACAACCTTGTAGCAACTTAAAAAAAATAACAATATTGTTACAACTTTTTGACAAGCTTGCTACAAGCTTGGTGCGAACGCATCTTGTTGGCAAGTTGTGAGTGACAACCTTGTAGCAACTTGATAAAATGACAACATTTTTACAACTTGTTGACAAACTTGCTACGAACACATCTTGTTGAGAAGTTGTGAGTGACAACCTTGTAGCAACTTGATAAAATAACAACATTGTTACATACAAGCTTGGTGCGAACGCATCTTGTTGACAAGTTGTGAGCGACAACCTTGTAGCACACTTGTAGCTACTTGTTGACAAGCTTGGTGAGAACGCATCTTGTTGACAACCTGTGAATGACAAACCTTGTAGCAACTTGATAAAATAACAATATTGTTACAACTTGTAGACAAGATTGCTACAAGCTTGGTGCGAACGCATCTTGTTGACAAGTTGTGAGCGACAACCTTGTAGCAACTTGATAAAATGACAACATTGTTACCACTTGTTGACAAGCTTGCCACAAGCCAGACGCGAACACATCTTGTTGACAAGTTGTGAGTGACAACATTGTAGCAACTTGATAAAATGACAACATTGTTACAACTTGTTGACAAGCTTGCTACAAGCCTGACGCGCACACATCTTGTTGACAAGCTGTGAGTGACAACCTTGTAGCAACTTAATAAAATGACAACATTTTTACAACTTGTTGACAAGCTTGGTGCGAACACATCTCGTTGACAAGTTGTGAGTTGTCGACAACCTTGTAGCAACTTGATAAAATAACGACATTGTTACAACTTGTTGACAAACTTGCTACAAGGTTGGGGCAAACACATCTTGTTGACAAGTTGTGAGTGACAACCTTGTAGCAACTTGATAAAATAACAACATTGTTACAACTTGCTGACAAGCTTGCTACAAGGTTGGTGCAAACACATCTTGTTGACAAGTTGTGAGTGACAACCTTGTAGCAACTTGATAAAATGACAACATTGTTACAACTTGTTGACAAGCTTGCTACAAGGTTGGTGCAAACACATCTTGTTGACAAGTTGTGAGTGACAAGCTTGTAGCAACTTGATAAAATAACAACATTGTTACAACTTGTTGACAAGCTTGCTACAAGCCTGCTGTGAACACATCTTGTTGACAAGTTGTGAGTGAGAAGCTTGTAGCAACTTGATAGAATAACAACATTGTTACAACTTGTTGACAAGCTTGGAACAAGGTTTGTGCAAACACATCTCGTTGACAAGTTGTGAGTGACAACCTTGTAGCAACTTGATAAAATAACAACATTGTTACAACATTTTTACAACTTGTTGACAAGCTTGTTACAAGCCTGCTGCAAACACATCTTGTTGACAAGTTGTGAGTGACAACCTTGTAGCAACTTGATAAAATAACAACATTGTTACAACTTGTTGACAAACTTGCTACATGCAAGCCTGCTGCAAACACATCTCGTTGACAAGTTGTGAGTGACAACCTGGTAGCAACTTGATAAAATAACAACATTGTTACAACTTGTTGACAAACTTGCTACAAGGATGGTGCAAACGCATCTTGTTGACAAGTTGTGAGTGACAACTTTGTAGCAACATGATAAAATAACAACATTCTTACAACTTGTTGACAAACTTGTTACAACTTGTTGACAAACTTGCTACAACCCTGCTGCAACACATGTTGTTGACAAGTTGTGAGTGACAACCTTGTAGCAACTTGATAAAATAACAACATTGTTACAACTTCTTGACAAACTTGCTACAAGGTTTGTGCAAACACATCTTGTTGACAAGTTGTGAGTGACAAGCTTGTAGCAACTTGATAAAGTAACAACATTGTTACAACTTGTTGACAAGCTTACTACAAGCCTGCTGCAAACACATCTTGTTGACAAGTTGTGAGTGACAACCTTGTAGCAACTTAATAAAATGACAACATTTTTACAACTTGTTGACAAGCTTGGTGCGAACACATCTTGTTGACAAGTTGGGAGTGACAACCTTGTAGCAACTTGATAAAATAACAACATTGTTACAACTTGTTGACAAACGTGCAACAAGGTTCGGGGAAAGACATCTTGTTGACAAGTTGTGAGTGACAACCTTGTAGCAACTTGATAAAATAACAACATTGTTACAACTTGTTGACAAACTTGTGACAACTTGTTGACAAACTTGCTTCAACCCTGCTGCAAACACATCTTGTTGACAAGTTGTGAGTGACAACCTTGTAGCAACTTGATAAAATAGCAAGATTGTTACAACTTGTTGACAAACTTGTGACAACTTGCTGACAAATTTGCTTCAACCCAGCTGCAAACACATCTTGTTGACAAGTTGTGAGTGACAACGATGTAGCAACTTGATAAAATAACAACATTGTTACAACTTGTTGACAAACTTGCTACAAGTCTGCTGCAAACACATCTTGTTGACAAGTTGTGAGTGACAACCTTGTAGCAACTTAATAAAATGACAACATTTTTACAACTTGTTGACAAGCTTACTACAAGCCTGCTGCAAACACATCTTGTTGACAAGTTGTGAGTGACAACCTTGTAGCAACTTAATAAAATGACAATATTGTTACAACTTGTTGACAAGCCTGCTGCAAACACATCTCGTTGACAAGTTGTGAGTGACAACCTTGTAGCAATTTGATAAAATAACAATATTGTTACAACTTGTTGACAAAATTGCTAGAAGCTTGGTGCAAACACATCTCGTTGACAAGTTGTGAGTGACAACCTTGTAGCAACTTGATAAAATAACAACATTGTTACAACTTGTTGACAAGCTTGCTACAAGCATGCTGCAAACACATCTTGTTGACAAGTTGTGAGTGACAACCTTGTAGCAACTTGATAAAATAACACGATTGTTACAACTTGTTGACAAAATTGTGACAACTTGTTGACAAACTTGCTTCAACCCTGCTGCAAACACATCTTGTTGACAAGTTGTGAGTGACAACGTTGTAGCAACTTGATAAAATAACAACATTGTTACAACTTGTTGACAAACTTGCTACAAGTCTGCTGCAAACACATCTTGTTGACAAGTTGTGAGTGACAACCTTGTAGCAACTTAATAAAATGACAACATTTTTACAACTTGTTGACAAGCTTACTACAAGCCTGCTGCAAACACATCTTGTTGACAAGTTGTGAGTGACAACCTTGTAGCAACTTGATAAAATGACAATATTGTTACAACTTGTTGACAAGCCTGCTGCAAACACATCTCGTTGACAAGTTGTGAGTGACAACCTTGTAGCAATTTGATAAAATAACAATATTGTTACAACTTGTTGACAAAATTGCTAGAAGCTTGGTGCAAACACATCTCGTTGACAAGTTGTGAGTGACAACCTTGTAGCAACTTGATAAAATAACAACATTGTTACAACTTGTTGACAAGCTTGCTACAAGCCTGCTGCAAACACATCTTGTTGACAAGTTGTGAGTGACAACCTTGTAGCAACTTGATAAAATAACAAGATTGTTACAACTTGTTGACAAAATTGTGACAACTTGTTGACAAACTTGCTTCAACCCTGCTGCAAACACATCTTGTTGACAAGCTGTGAGTGACAACGTTGTAGCAACTTGATAAAATAACAACATTGTTACAACTTGTTGACAAACTTGCTACAAGTCTGCTGCAAACACATCTTGTTGACAAGTTGTGAGTGACAACCTTGTAGAAACTTAATAAAATGACAACATTTTTACAACTTGTTGACAAGCTTACTACAAGCCTGCTGCAAACACATCTTGTTGACAAGTTGTGAGTGACAACCTTGCAGCAACTTGATAAAATGACAATATTGTTACAACTTGTTGACAAGCCTGCTGAAAACACATCTCGTTGACAAGTTGTGAGTGACAACCTTGTAGCAACTTGATAAAATAACAACATTGTTACAACCTGTTGACAAGCTTGCCACAAGCCTGCTGCAAACACATCTTGTTGACAAGTTGTGAGTGACAACCTTGTAGCAACTTGATAAAATAACAACATTGTTACAACTTGTTGACAAACTTGTTAAAAGGTTGGGCTACAAACTTGCGACAACTTGTTGACAAACTTGTTACAACCCTGCTGCAAACACATCTTGTAGACAAGTTGTGAGTGACAACCTTGTAGCAACTTGATAAAATAACAACATTGTTACAACTTGTTGACAAGCTTGCTACAAGGTTGGTGCAAACACATCTTGTTGACAAGTTGTGAGTGACAAGCTTGTAGCAACTTGATAAAATAATAACATTGTTACAACTTGTTGACAAGCTTCCTACAAGCCTGCTGCAAACACATCTTGTTGACAAGTTGTGAGTGACAAGCTTGTAGCAACTTCATAAAATAACAACATTGTTACAACTTGTTGACAAACTTGCTACAAGCCTGCTGCAAACACATCTTGTTGACAAGTTGTGAGTGACAACCTTGTAGCAACTTAATAAAATGACAACATTTTTACAACTTGTTGACAAGCTTGGTGCGAACACATCTTGTTGACAAGCTGTGAGTAACAACCTTGTAGCAACTTAATAAAATGACAACATTTTTACAACTTGTTGACAAGCTTGGTGCGAACACATCTTGTTGACAAGTTGGGAGTGACAACCTTGTAGCAACTTGATAAAATAACAACATTGTTACAACTTGTTGACAAACTTGCTACAAGGTTGGGGCAAACACATCTTGTTGACAAGTTGTGAGTGACAACCTTGTAGCAACTTGATAAAATAACAACATTGTTACAACTTGTTGACAAACTTGCTACAAGCCTGCTGCAAACACATCTTGTTGACAAGTTGTGAGTGACAACGTTGTAGCAACTTGATAAAATAACAACATTGTTACAACTTGTTGACAAACTTGCTACAAGTCTGCTGCAAACACATCTTGTTGACAAGTTGTGACAACCTTGTAGCAACTTAATAAAATGACAACATTTTTACAACTTGTTGACAAGCTTACTACAAGCCTGCTGCAAACACATCTTGTTGACAAGTTGTGAGTGACAACCTTGTAGCAACTTGATAAAATGACAATATTGTTACAACTTGTTGACAAGCCTGCTGCAAACACATCTCGTTGACAAGTTGTGAGTGACAACCTTGTAGCAATTTGATAAAATAACAATATTGTTACAACTTGTTGACAAGCTTGCAACAAGGTTGGTGCAAACACATCTCGTTGACAAGTGTGTGACAATCTTGTAGTAACTTATAGTAATAAAATGACAACATTTTTACAACTTGTTGATAAACTTGCTACAAGCCTGCTGCAAACACATCTTTTTGACAAGTTGTGAGTGACAACCTTGTAGCAACTTGATGAAATGACAACATTGTTACAACTTGTTGACAAGCTTGCTACAAGCTTGGTATGAACACATCTTGTTGACAAACTGTGAGTGACAACCTTGTTGCAACTTAATAAAATGACAACATTTTTACAACTTGTTGACAAGCTTGCTAGAAGCCTGCTGCAAACACATCTTGTTGACAAGTTGTGAGTGACAACCTTGTAGCAATTTGATAAAATAACAACATTGTTACAACTTGCTGACAAACTTGCTACAAGCCTGCTGCGAACACATCTCGTTGACAAGTTGTGAGTGACAACGTTGTAGCAACTTGATAAAATAACAACATTGTTACAACTTGTTGACAAACTTGCTACAAGCCTGCTGCAAACACATCTTGTTGACAAGTTGTGAGTTGTCACTCACAACCTTGTAGCAACTTAATAAAATGACAACATTTTTACAACTTGTTGACAAGCTTACTACAAGCCTGCTGCAAATACATCTTGTTGACAAGTTGTGAGTGACAACCTTGTAGCAACTTGATAAAATAACAACATTGTTACAACTTGTTGACAAACTTGCTACAAGGTTGGTGCAAACACATCTTGTTGACAAGTTGTGAGTGACAACCTTGTAGCAACTTGATAAAATAACAACATTGTTACAACTTGTTGACAAACTTGTTACAACTTGTTGACAAACTTGCTACAAGCCTGCTGCGAACACATCTCGTTGACAAGTTGTGAGCGACAACCTTGTAGTAACTTGATAAAATTACAACATTGTTACAACTTGTTGACAAGCTTGCAACAAGGTTGGTGCAAACACATCTCGTTGACAAGTGTGTGACAACCTTGTAGTAACTTATAGTAATAAAATGACAACATTTTTACAACTTGTTGATAAACTTGCTACAAGCCTGCTGCAAACACATCTTTTTGACAAGTTGTGAGTGACAACCTTGTAGCAACTTGATGAAATGACAACATTGTTACAACTTGTTGACAAGCTTGCTACAAGCTTGGTATGAAAACATCTTGTTGACAAACTGTGAGTGACAACCTTGTTGCAACTTAATAAAATGACAACATTTTTACAACTTGTTGACTTGTAAACTTGCTACAAGCCTGCTGCAAACATATCTTGTTGACAAGTTGTGAGTGACAACCTTGTAGCAACTTGATAAAATGACAACATTGTTACAACTTGTTGACAAGCTTGGTAGAAGCCTGTTGTGAACACATCTTGTGAACATTGTTTCAATCGCAATTTGGAAAACAACATATAACAGTACAGGTTGCAAAGACTATCAAACTTGACAACCCTGGCATTGTTAAAGTGCTCTAGGACACTTTCAGTGTTTTACCATTGAGAACATTAGCTTACACATACCTACATTCATCAGCATCAAATCGACATTTTTCATCAAGAAAATATGGACAAGGTACCATAGATCTGTGTGTGGGGTTTGTAAATAATACACGCACCTGAAGCAAGATAAGTACAGTACAGTAAGTAACAATAATCATAATATAGCAAGAAAACACCACTCACACCTGAGTTTTCCCATACACTTTTGCCTGTCACAAGTACAGTAAGATTGGCTTAAAGTGCTATAAAACACCATATGATAATCATGACAGGTAACATCTGTCTTTGAGAGTCCATTGAGTGCCACCCAGGGTGCACGCCCCCCCCCCCAAAATATTTTGCACCCTGGTAGAACGTTTTCCACCCAACCTTGAGGAATGTGCACATCCCCCCAGAAATTTACATGCTTATTGGATTCAATGATAGTGGTGTGATTAAAAAAAGGATTTTGAACTAAATAAGTCCAAAAATCTCAAAATTTCCTGTGGTCAGGCAAAACCTTTCATCTAGTATATACCTAAATCTAGTATATACCTAAATCTAAAAAAAATACCTGTGGTTCCGGTTCCTGACCGACCCTACTTTTTTCTGCCGACCCGACCCTATTATTTTTTCAACGAGATTGACTGTGCGACCCTATTTTCTCAGGATGGTTGTGGGTTGCTCATAAAGCGTGCCAAAATGGCGTCTGTTGTCACACTAATTATTGAACCAAATTGCCTAAATTCATCCATAGGAAAATAATATGCATCTCTAGTTAATATTGATCTCAGGACGCTACTGCAAACCGCAAATCGCCCAGCAAAAAAAATGCCAAAACCATGAAAAAAATATTCCAAAAAAAATTTATTTCCGACCTACCGACCCTAATTTTTTCACGATATGAAACCGGAACCACAGGTATTTTTGTTTAGGCCTAAGGAGTCCTATAAGAATTTCTTTAGAAAATTCCTGCAGATATTCCTAAAGAGTTTCGGACTGCTTTGTATAGGAATTTATTTTTATAGGAATTTCTACACCAATAACAGAAATTTCATGTAACGAGCATCATTAGCTAGCTTTTGCAAATGTTGAACCCCTAAGTTTAAAGATTTGTACCTTTAAAGCATCAGTACCACTATTATCCGTTTCTTCAACACTTAAGACCATTGCATTATAATATCCTGCGACACCCCAGTCCTTTATCATTAAACACAAAAAAATAACAAAATTCATTTCAGGCCTCGAATTTTCCCGAAATCAATCGACGGCAATGGCGTTAAAAATTGCCGTAGAACGTACTAACAGCTGTCTACGGCAATTTTGGCAGTTTCCCCGGCATTTTTTCGAGTTGCATTTTATTGTTACTTTGGATTGCTGACAAGCTGCAAACATGTTTACGTATTTCTTTAGTGTTTTTTTTTCGAAGAAAACTGAGAGTAAATTATACAGTAGTTTACGCATGATTTGATCAACATTTGAATTCAAGTATCAAAATAGTAATGCACAGTGAATAGTATAAAAATTATACTATACGGCAAGAAATTGCTGTCGTTGCCACAATGATCCACAGCATTTTGTTCTCCCGCAATTGCCGCGACAAAATTCAAGCCCTTGATTCATTTACTTCTATTATCCAATATTTTGGGCATCTCGCCGAATAGAATTAATGTTTGAAGAGTTTTGTAGATGGGAATGTTGAGCAGAAGATTACGTACAATTTTCTGACCTAACCACAGACTCTGTAGCTCCGTTGGTTAATCGCACAACCACAGATTTCATTCCTGCCAGACGGCCCACCTGGTTAGGTCTAGAAACGCCTTCAAACATTATATTAATTAACCCAACCTTACTGCATACTCTACTTTATTATTTTAGATTTTGGGCGACTAATAAATGTCTCTATTATTTAATTTACTTGTCAAGGGGAGTGCTGCTGCTCAATGGGTTAATCAGATTATCTGCTCATGTGTCTAGTTAACCCATTAAGTTGCATTGCACTCCAATGCAGCTACTTTATTATTTTACTCTGTCTAACGTCAGACAATTTTACTCGATCGTCAAGGGGAGAGCACTAGAAGTGTTCAATGGGTTCATTTGATAGACTGTTTGATTCGCTAGAAAACATCCTATCTAGTTTGGTTTCAACTTACAAAAGTATATGGAGCTCTACATCGCGTTCCTGCAATGGATTTTTCAATTTCTGACACACAAGGCGAGGATGAGCTTGGTTGGCCTGTGTCATCTTCATAAAGTGATTCACATTGTGCCTAAATGTCAAGATGGAATTCTTGAACATAGATTTGTATTTTAAACATAACCAGGAGTAGTTGCAACAAATGCAACTATATAGTCTGGTACTCTGGCAGAAAGCGAACGTACATACAGTTGCATTTTAAGTACCTCTGTGTCACTATCGTCCTCATCAACCTCATTTAACAATTCCAGTAATTTTGTTTTCTTCACACATAATAGACTTTCTAAAAAAAGAGCACAAAACTTAGACTGTCTAAGCTTCTGTGAACACAGTGGCAATTTTGCATACAACATGAATTCTAAGTTTTGAAGGATTTGTAGGAGATGTTTGAGGGAACTGACTCAGGCCCCGTTTACACTATACCGGATTACTTTTCATACCGGATTAATTTTTACTCCGAAGTAAAAAATCAAGGGTGTTTACACTATGCCGCTTCGCTCTGTTGCCAGTTCATGTCTTTCAGTGTCGCTATGGAAACAAGTAGCCAATATACCAAAATTTATTAAAAACAAGAAGTAAAGCCCATTTTCTTTGTAAAGTATAACTTTGTTTAAAAAGCTTGACCACCAGATGTTGCTTCGTTTCGCTCTAATCCAAAATTTCAGAGTATTTCTTTAAATTTTGCTCTTTCGAAAGCAAAAAGTCAATATTATTATCGTTTTCTTTACTTGTATTCGGCAGAAATAGTAAATGGTTGCAAGGCCAAACAAACAACAGCTATAAAGTATTGTAAAAGCGAGCAAATAAAGGCGACAATGTTAAAACATACACGCCAAAACTGATTTTGTACCGAAGCGTACCGGATTAGCCTGTTTACACTGCTCTGGCACATACCGGATTACTTTTCATATCACCTCCAAAGCGGAGTGATTTTTGCTCCGCGTCGCGTACCGGATTACTGTGGCGTAGTGTAAACAGCAGCCGAATCCGGTATGAAAATCGCTATGCTCCGATGCAATCCGGTATAGTGTAAACGGGGCCTCAGTGTGTAACAATGATGGTGATAAACAATGCCTGTATTGTCTGCATCAAGTTTATTTGAAAGTTTACATCTTACCAACACATATTAATTTCCCTGGCTAGTACTATTTCAGCTATATTTGAAGGCTGGTTGTCATTAGTGTTGCCAAGTCAATGCCAACAACTTGCATTTGTATTTTCTATTTCTTTATCCCGGTTCTGGGTTTTTTGGAACAGAAAAACCTCGGTTCTGTTCGGTTTTGGTTATTTTCAAAAAAGAACAACAGTACAAATGTATGAACTCATTTATGTATGTTTCGAGCATTTTTACTAAATAGATGAATTTATGCCTTTGTAAGTTTGTATAAATCTCTAAATATTTTAAAAGAACAATTGGAATTTATTTATGAACATGAAATATATCTTTTTAAAAAGCAAGTGCACAACAATGATAGATAAAACTTTTATTTTGATAGGGTGGTCTCATCAGACCACAACTGGTCTGTTATCAACGAGAGCCCTAACTATCACAACTAAAATATCAACTATTTGAGCACTTATAGTACAGTGCATATTGTGCACAAAGAGCACAATCTTGTTATTTTCCAAACATTTTGAGCTGCAATCAGGTGGGCGTTTGGCGGGCGTTAAATGGGAAATTAAAACCGAAACTACCGGTTCTTTTATGTATAATTTTTCGGTGCTAAAAAAGTACCGGAAGAACCGAATTTTTCGGGTTAACCGCAAAGCTCTAGTGTTTTCATTTGTTTTATTATCGTAGAGTGTCTGCGACTACTGCCGACTGTCGCAACCAAACAATTTTTTTATTTCTTGCAACAGTCAGCAATGAATTACGACACACGGTTAAACTGAATCGACATCAGTGAGTGTTGCCGACTAATTGAAAACCAGCCTTGATTAGTGGTTACCTTCCGTTGTTTTGATGAGTTCAACAAGGTCATTTTTCAGTTGACTCAATTCATCATTGTTGTCAGTTTGTAGAACAGCCTCAATCTGGTTCAACTATATATACAATCAGTTCAAAACACAAATTATGTTTAAATCTATATTCACTAGTCTAATATCCTAGAATCAGTTTGTTAGTTATGTTTCTAGACTGTGTATAAATTTTGTGTTAAATAGCGTCATATATTGTTGCATTTAATATACACTAACACTCATTTATTTTTATATACGGCAACTGTTTTGTGTTAAAAAATGGTCTTTTACAGTAACACTTGTACTTACTTCTTGTTTATACTGAGTTATAGCTTCTTGGAGTTCATTTTCTTCCATATTTCTCAGTAAAACCTCGAACAAAACATTTCAATTCCACCCGCCATATTGAAATTTATTACAATACTTGGTGTAAGACTTCATCCAATTAGTAAGTAAATCGATTAATCGAATTCAGTTCGTTGGGCGTGGCCTTTAAAAACTCAGGTAATGATATCGAAATGTCACATGTTGCAACTTTGAAAAAGATTAGATCTTTGGATATTTCTATTTTTCCGAAAAGTTTATTAAAATGGGACAGTACCGATTAAAGCGGTCCTAAAATGTATTTTTTGTCTGCAAGGAGAAGTTTCATGGCACCGTTTGCCGATAATTGTAGCCCCGACCAAGTAATTCAAACAACCAAAACAGGTTGTGGAACAATATTACAACAATGTTGCTATCCAAATAGGCCCTTTGCAAGAATGGATCCTCTGCAGAAATATCTAAGAAATACCTAAGATAGCATGGTATCGCTCATAGACTGAATCGTTCAAAAAACATCTATTTCATTTTCCCCAGAAAATGGGATAAAAGCCTCGATAAAAACAAAAGAACGGCGAAACAAACATTTAGTTAGGGACGTTCTTTAATACAAAGCAAAGCTAGCCCTGTTAAATAAGGACAAATAAAACCTAAATGCGATATTAACTATATCTTAAAACAACTAATATAAACTTAAAAATTGTTCTCGTTGGATAATATATGTTTCCTATAACATTACTCTAAAACGGAATTTCCGCCTTTTTCTCCCGATATAGATACAGTGTTTGATGGGAGAAATCCTATCTGTTTCCACGACAGTTTTCCGGGACCGCTCATTAGAAATGCTAGTTCTCGGGACAGAAGAATAAAACGGTTAAAGAGGTTTTTAAACCTCTTTCTAGTTGTGGTGATTTACTTGCGTCTCTTTGCCTAGTTTTAAATTTAGTCTATAATTGGGAATTGTCTATTGTCATTTACCGAAACCTTTTCTTAGAATTTAAAAATTCTAAGAAAAGGTTTCGGTAAATAGATAATTCCCATATAGACTAAATTGAAAACTAGGCAAAGAGACGCAAGTAGATCACCACAGCTAGAAAGAGCATACAAAAATGAGTAAAATTGAAAAGTTTGGTCGCGAAATGTTGTAAAATGCGGAAAATATAGCATTGCAAAGTTCGCAAATTTTGTATACTTTTGTGCCCAATTGTTACCATTTTATTATATCATAACTGCATCAAACTTGTATGAACAAAACAACTTGTAACAAGTCTGATAATGCCATCAAGCTTGTCAACAGCTTGTTACAAACTTGTTGCAACAACTGGGAACAAGCAGTGCAAAGACAACTTGTTGTCAGCTTGTGAACAGACTTGTAACAACTTGTTTGCAGACTTGTTACAAGCTGTGCGTTTTTACGCGTGTAATGCTCAGGCATTCAAATTATTACAATAGGAAAGTTTCAAAATGTATACTTTTCTATTGGGACAGTCTGTATGTCGATGCTGCCTGTGTTTAAAATCCAGCGCAGAAAAATCTTCAAAGTTCTTGTTGTCCTACAAGCCGGTATAACTAATGAGCGGTCCCGTGCTCTGCAGCACAACTTAATTCGGCTCGGGCTTTTTCTTTAAGCATACCCGGTGTAATTTTGCATGATTCTTTGTTAGTTCAACCAAGGCTTCTTGCAACTTTCTCAAATCAATATAATAACTTTGAATTTGCTGGCCGATCTTCACTTTCTTATCTTGAATGACTTTAACGCTGGCTTCCAGTTCAATGTCCTTCGCTTCATGCTCCGCAATTTTCCTCTCAAGCTCTTCTAATTTATCGTAGTCCAGGTCCGAAATATCGCCGATGTTCGACTCGAGTTCCCTAATTTGATATCCGACCTGTTTTATAATCTCCATGACTGATTTCGCGGTCGTTTTCGATTCGTTCGCCATTTTTGTCGCGTTTTTCACCACGCGTGCATTTCTGTCGGCCTGGTCTTCGTAGTTTTTGAACTTCTTCTCCGCGTCCTTCACGTCATCGTAAACTTTCGCGTCCGGCACCTTGAGATTGTCAGTTCTGTTTTTCAAGTCTTCTGCATCCTGAATGGAAGAGATGAGAAATAAAAATTTATAGAACTTGATACTAGATTGATAACGTTAAAATGACTAGTCATTCAGCATAATGGTTGACGAAAATGTGTCATGGAATGCCCAAGTACACACTGCACGCAAGTACACATGTGTTCACAAGAGGATTGTAACAAACTTGTCAACAAGTTGTAACAATGCTGTCATTTCATCAAGTTGATACAAGGTTGTCACTCACAGCTTGTCAACAAGATGTGTTCGCATCAGGCTTGTAGCAAGCTTGTCAACAAGTTGTAACAACGCTGTTATTTTAGGGGCGGACCATTAGAAATCCCGGGAGGTGGGGTGAAAATTCCCCAAAAAAATTCGTGCAAAGAAAAATGCCTGGAAAAAAAATTCGTGCAGCCATTACGTCAGAGAAAAAAATTCGTGCAAGCAAACAGCAAAGTACAAATAGTGGTGAAAAAAAATTCGTGCAGAGGTTAAATGCATTAAAAAAAATTCCTACAGAGACATGAGACTGAAAAAAAAATTCGTGCCGCAAAAATTTTATACCCCCCTCCCGGGATTTCTAATGGTCCGCCCCTTATCAAGTTGCTACAAGGTTGTCACTCACAGCATGTCAACAAGATGTGTTCGCATCAGGCTTGTAGCAAGCTTGTCAACAACTTGTAACAATGTTGTCATTTTATCAAGTTGCTACAAGGTTGTCACTCACAACTTGTCAACAAGATGTGTTCGCATCAGGCTTGTAACACAGAGGTGTAACCTAACACTTGCCCGCTTGCCCGGCGAAAGTGAATATCATGACGGGCTAGTAAACGTTTTGTCTTGCTTGCCCGATTGGGCAAGTTGCCTTGCCACATAAACCTGGGCATCTTTAAGTTTATGTTTTCATTGTCGGATATAAATTTTGTTAACAAGCTTGCTACCAACCTGTTGAGGAGACATCTTGTTGACAAGTTGTTGGAACTGCATTGTCACAACTTGTTAACAAGCTTGCTAGAAGCCTGTTGAGGAGACATCTTGTTGACAAGTTGTAGGAACAGCACTGTCACAACTTGTTAACAAGCTTGCTACAAACCTTTTCAGGAGACATCTTGTTGAAAAGTGGTTGGAACAGCATTGTCACAACTAAACAATGTTGTTATTTTATCAAGTTGCTACAAGGTTGTCAGTTACAACTTGTCAAGAAGATATGTTCGCAGCAGGATTGTAGCAAGCTTGTCAACATATTGTAACAATGCTGTTATTTTATCAAGTTGCTACAAGGTTTTCACTCACAACTTGTTGACAAATTGTTGAATTGCAGGACGATAACAAGTTGTTTAAACAACTTGTAATGTCGAGCTTAACAACCTTGTAGCAAGTTGTCAACAAACTTGTCAACACGTTAGGAACAAGCAGTGTCAACACATCCTGTTGACAAGTTGTCTTAACAGCATAGCTACAAGACTGATGTAGGTTGTGCGTTTTTGCGTATGTATATCAACCACAAAGCTAGAAAACCAGCGTATACTCACCCCTTCCGTGGCTAACGATGTTTGTGTCCCACGATCAGCGATATCATTAGCGTCCTTGACGTCATTCTTTGCATCACCAATCTCGTTGTTGGCTTGATCAGTGTTGTTGTTGGCCGAGTCGATAAGGCGTCGAATTTCCGGGATGTCGTTTTTCGCGTTCTCGGCTTTCCTCCTGCTGTCGTTGACAATCTTGGTAAAGTTCTACATAAACATTTCAAATAAATGTAGTTTGCAAAATCTATTGACCTATTGTAACTCTAAGGGTGCCCCACGCACCGGTAGATATTATTTTTGTGGAGAGTCTAGTTGCGGAGTATTAACCACAAATTCATGTATATATAATGGTTGTTGTTGTTGTTGTTGTTGTTGTTGTTGTTGTTGTGGTCGTTGTTGTGGTCGTTGTTGTGGTCGTTGTTGTTGCCGTCGTCGTTGTTGTTGTCGTTGTCGTTGTTGTTGTTGTTGTTGTTGTTGTTGTTGTTGTTGTTGTTGTTGTTGTTGTCGTTGTTGTGGTCGTTATTGTGGTCGTTGCCGTCGTCGTCGTCGTTGTTGTTGTTGTTTTGCTGTTGTTGTTGTTGCCGTCGTTGCCGTCGTTGTTGTTGTTGTTGTTGTTGTTGTTGTTGTTGTTGTTGTTGTTGTTGTTGTTGTTGTTGTTGCTGTTGCTACTGCTGTAGTTGTTGTTGCTGTTGCTACTCTTGTTGTTGTTGCTGCTGCTGTTGTTGCTGTTGTCGTCGTCGTCGTTGCTGTAGTTTCCCCCTGATAAATAACGCCAGGTTTCCACACACCTCCAACAACACCAAATTTTCTTGGGCTACAGCTAAGGTCTTGGTAGCATTAACGATGGCATAATGTGCAGTTTCGTTCGCTTCTTTGACTTCTTTCAACAAATCGTTTGTAGTGTTTTCTGCACGGTACTGTTTCTCTATTCTTCTCTCCACCTTTCCTTTGTCAATATCTTCTCGACCACGCTTTGCTTCCTGGGCCAGACGCCTGGCTTCGGCCTGCACTTTCTTAGCTTCTTTTGTTGTGTCATCTGCCCGGGCTGAAAGAATGTACATGAAGTATAAGTCGCCTGTATAAGGTTCTCCCCAACCAGGTACACCCCCAAAAATCTCGCATCTTGTAGCAAGTCTACCAACAAGCCCGTCAACAAGTTGTGCTCGGACTGCTTGTCCCAAGTTGTCAACAAGTTTAGAACAACTTGTAACAACCTTGTTGATATTATCAGACTTGTTGCAAGGTTGTTCCAACAAGTCCGACACAGTGATGATATAACAATATTGTTACAACCTTGTGTCGTCAACCATGCGACATTCTTGTTATATCATGACTGTATCTGACTTGTTAGAACAACCTTGTAACAAGTCTGATGATGCCATCAAGTTTGTCACAAGTTGTTAACATCTTGTTCCAAACTTGTTACAACAACTTGGAACAAGCAGTGCGAACACAATTTGTCGACAGCTTGTGAACAGACCTGTAACAACTTGTTTGCAGACCTGTAACAACTTGTGCGTTTTTAAGTGTGTAATAGAGTGTTTGGCAAATACAACGGCAACGAAAACGTGATCATCAACAATAGCATCTTTACTCTAAGACAAAGGCGACTGTAATTTGCATCCCTTAAGCATTCTAGTACGCCGTAGTGGCCGACTTGTTGTACTCTTGTTAGCACACTGCCTAGGGACATGGTGGCTGCATGCCAGGTATTGACGGGTTTTTCGCCGAGTCAGACCCAGCTAGCGCGCTTATATATTATACAGGGTGTATAAAAAAAACTGAACAGATTTGAAATTGCTCTCAATTTCTCAAAACAGCTATTAGTATCCAGTTTTTGATATATATATATGGCTTCTTTGGGTACTTATAATGTAGAATGATGAAAAAAACTTCTCGAACACAAATTTTGTAAACCAGGGGGGTTGTCTTTTCCGATAAACTAAAAATGGCTTGCGCACGAGATTTAAAAGCTATAATCGTATTTTGAGTTAATAGATGAAAAATGTGTTGGGTGTTTAATTGCTGTACGAAATTTCAGACAATTTACTTCAGTTTAAGCCCTTCAACTGTTCACACAAACAAACATTTTTTCCTAAAAAATCAGAAATTTGCATGCCTAATTAATGCATTTGCCCAATTTGCATATGTCAGCAATATGCAAATTAGGTAAAGGCATTAATTAAGCATGCGAAAGGCTGATTTTTTAGGGAAAAATGGATACTGTAGTTAAAAGGCTTAAACTAAAGCAAATTGTCTGAAATTTTGTACAGTAATTAAAAACCGAACAAATTTTCCATCCATTAACTAAAAATACGATTAAAGCTTTTACATTTCGTGCGCAAGCCATTTTTAGTTTGTCGGAAAAGACACTCCCCCCTGGTTCACAAAATTTGAGTTCGATAATTTTTTTATTCTACTACCTTATAAGTACCCAAAGAAGCTATATACATAAAAAAATAGATACTAATGGCTGTTTTGCGAAATTGAGAGCAATTTCAAATCTGTTCAGTGTTTTTTTATACACCCTGTATAAGCGTCCTGGTCAGACCTCTGTCTATATTCTGTGCCAACATGAATGGGGCCCCGCACTTAGGAAGGGCCACAAAATTCAGCAGCATCTCCTCAAGATCTACTATCTCAAGCTGGGGATAATTTTGTTCTGCCTGTTACGTTCGGGCCTTGTATAATGACAATCACTATACTTTAAAAAATTCTATCTCAGATGCTATTGTTTTAGGGTCCGGATCCGTTTCTGGGTGTCCACCCTTTGGTGAAGGTGAAATTCAAGGCCCTTTTTCAGTAAATTCAAGGACCAGTAGAACTGGGAAAAATCTTTGAAAATGGCACGGATTTTAGACTTTAACCAGCAAATAATACACTTTATTCAGTAATTTTGATCAAAATCACTAATGTTGGCACAGCACAATTAATTCCAGGATTTTCAAGGACTTCTACTGATTTTCAAGGACTTTCCAGCCCTGAATTTTTTTTCCAATTCAAGGATTTTCCAGGATTTTCAAGGCCCGTGGACGCCCTTTATAATAGTATTAACTAAAAAATTATGTCTGCTTTCAAACAAATGAAGTTCATACGTTTCAATAATTCTGAAATAGTCCGTGAATACACCCGGAAAAGCCTCGTATTTATGCATGAGAGATTAAGGTTACAGGATACCCTTTTGGGCGTTTTGTGGAAAATCGCTACTGCGCGCTCAATATCAGTCCGATTTTCATCAAATTTTCACCAAATGTTCTCCAGTGCATGCAAAATATGGTAAAGTTCTAAAATTGACAAACAATGAAATAATATAAGAATTATTCAGGAAAAACTTAAATCGCGGTACCTTTACGCTTTCGAGTTATGTTCCTGCTGGTTTTAAGATATATTTATGAAAATATAATTTTTATTGTTTGTTTTTTATTTCGTCATTCCGCTGATATGGCAAATTCTTTGACGACTGCAGTGTATTTCTGAATCGTTTGAGTGAATTGCTCGTTATTATTAAAATACCCACAATTAGAAAAAAGCCGAACACACTTTTGAAACTGACGTCTGTAGCTATGTCCTGTGAAAATTGGAGAAAAATTCGTTAAAACCCGCAGGAGAACAACTCGTTTGAAAATCAGTAATTGCCGTAAAATTCTTCGGGAGAAAATTGAATTTGAATATTGCATTTTCAATGTTTTTCTTATTACAGCGAAATGTATTTTATTAAATAACTCTGCGAGTTTTCAACATTTTTCGTTCAAACTTGGTCAGATAGTAGAACCAGTCTAATGCTTTCATGGAAACCAATAAAAAAATTTTAGACAAAATTAACACTCAAAGGTGTTCTGTAACCTTAAATAAAGGGTCTATTGGCACATATCCGACATTTTACCTTTTGTTTCATTAGCTTTAACTTCATCTAGGGGGATTGCTGCCTCGTCGAGTAGCCGCTCGGCGGTATTGAAGGTATCACGAGCAACATTGTAAGCTAACGTGGCATTCGCTGCTGCGACATCAGCGAGTGTTTTCATATCATTGATTGTGTTATCAACGACTGTTATTTCCTGTTCAGTAGCCGCTTGTTGCGTCAAGACCTCGTCCATTCTGCTGTTGGCTGATTTGGAGTTATTCAAAGCTTCGTTTGCCTTCCTCTTCAATTCATGGACCTCATTCCATTGAGCGTTGGAAAGATTTTGAATCTTGATTGAAAAGAAGACATTGATATTGCTTATTATGAGATTGATTACGCTCTAAAGGCTAGCTTAGAGCCTTACGCCCATATTCTAAACACTGGAAATATTTTTGAAAATCCATAGAAGGTCATAGAATGGAAATTATACGGATCTTTATTGGAAATAGAATGGATTTTGATTATCCATAATAATTGTAATTTCCATCCTACGGATGTAGTATGGTAATAGTATGGATATACTATGGATTTAATGGTGTAATTAGCCATTCCGAAGATGATGAGTGGACTGGCGACGAGTGTTAAAAAGTGCCCAAATTACGAAATGAACCAAATCACTAAAAAGACCACCTCAAAATTAGTAAGTATACAAAGTTTGAAGACGTTTACATGAATACTCTTCGAATAATAAGCTTTCGAAAATTGTGAAATTACTGATTAAAAGATTGTTTTGGGACGCGCGTCCCCCAAAACAAAAATTACAGTACATTTCATAGTAAATATCGCGATTTTCGAAAGCTTATTATTCGAAGAGTATTCATGTAAATGTCTTCAAACTTTGTATACTTACTAATTTTGAGGTGGTCTTTTTAGTGATTTGGTTCATTTCTTAATTTGGGCACTTTTTAACATTCGTCCCCAGTCCTCTCATCAACTTCGGAATGGCTAATTGCAAATTTCATTGTATGGATTTCACATTTTTTTCCCAGTGAAAAGCTCACTCACACTCAATGAGTGGAGGTTCAATCTGAACTTCTCTTGAGTGTCTGGTACCTTACTCACCCTACAGCTATTCAAAAACAGCATTGACACTCAAGAAAAGCTCAGATTGAACCCCCACTCTTTGGGTGTAAGTGAGCTTTTAGAATACAGGAGTAAATCACAAACTCATTAACAATTCATGAGTAAATTAGACAACGGTATTGCTGTATTTTGCTCACACGATAATGCTGGCTACCTGGCGAAGTGTATAGATCCTAGGACTGGATCAAAATTAATTAAGTCCTTGGACTTGAAATCTAATCCAGTCCTCATAGCTAGTCGGATTTGAAATATTACTTAATAATCCATCATTAATAATGTGTGCGAGTGAGCTTTTAGAATACGGGCGTTAGACTATCAAAGTTTCTGAGATCACAGAAATCAAATAATGTTTTTGTAAGAATTTAGTCTGAAACATTTTGAGGGAACTGAGTCAGCGTTAAACAATGATTCAGTTCCTTCAACAATTTCTTACAATTCCTTCAAAACTTAAAATTTACCAGTGTAAACTTTGACAGTGTAAAACATTGGACATTTTCCGACCAATCACAGTTTTTCCGACCAAATGCTAAATGGACCTATTCTCCAATAACAAAATTTTGATCTAGACAAGTCTAGGCAAACATTTCACCACAGCTTGAAAGAGCATCACAAAAATAGTAAATATTCCGAAATTTCGTTGCGAAACGCCGTAAAATGCGGATAATACAGCACTGCGAAGTTTGCCGTTTTTCAGTCATTTTGTATTATGCGCGGGAAATTGATACCTTTTTTCAGAAAGCGGTATATATCAATTTCCCGTGCGTAATACAAAATGACCGAAAAACGGCTAACTTCGCAAGGCTATATTATCCGCATTTTACAACATTTCGCAACGAAACTTCGGAATATTACCAATTTTGTGATGCTATTTCAAGCTGTGATGGAATTTTTGTCTAGACTTGTCTAGATCAAACTTTTTTCATTAGGAAATAGGTCCAATCGAATAGAGATCAGTGGGAGAACAATGGCGCGCGGGACGTACCGCGCACGGATGAGGGATGTGGAAGAGCCAGGGACATTTTGTCCAGACAAAAATTAGCAATCAACCTTCTTGAAAGACTGGGCTAACCATAAGCTGCATGCAATCATCCCCGCTAAGAACATTACATGTAAAAAATTTAACTATACTGGCCACTGTTTGGCATGAAGTATTATTTATATATTGGTTTAATTTACCCAACGAAGGCACGAAATCAATGTCCGACCAAGTTTCAAAGTTTCCGATCAAATTTCATTTTGGTCGGATATTTTTCGGGAAAAATTTTGAGCGTTATTTCAGTCTCTGAATTACGCTAGGTGGATATATAACCAGAGACCTCCTTACCTCTCTAACAGTTTCGCTAGTACGAATAGTAGTTTTAGTCCAGTTAGCTAAAACTTTATAGACCAAATTGATGATTCTTTCAGTCTCATTGGCCGGACCACGAATTTGCTTTACTAGACCCCAGGACGTTCCAATGGAGCTCTCGGCCAAGTCAATTTCCCCCGAAGCATTTCTCGAGTTTTGTTCGGCATCGGCCGTTTTCGCTTCGGCGTTCTTTAATTTTGCTTCAATGGTAGACAAGGTTCGATTTACGGCGTCTAGTCTTCTCATGAGTTCTTTGTCATTGACTGAAGTGTCTTCGGCCCTCGAAAGCAGGATGAAAAGTTGTTCTTTTACGCTATTCAGACGTTTTACAAATTCTTCGTCAGGATTCGCGTCTGTGGTACCAGTACCGCTGGTAGTGTCACCCGTTGTTTCATTCAAGGCTTTAAGGATCGAACGAAGTTTGTTGACTTTCATTTGTAATTCGTCGTAGCAAGGAGGGCAGCCTAAAAAATATATGTAAATTTTCAAGGGTGGGTAGTAGCGAAGTAGTTGTAGTTCGCTACTGTAGCGAACTACAATTTTCAAGTAGCCCGGCAGTAGTTTTTGACTACTTTTTTAAAACAGTAGCTGTAGTTATAGCGAACTACATTTTGCCTAAAAGTAGCCAAGTAGTTGACTACTTTTCAAACAGCGAATCGCTATTCGCTACTTTTTAAAATTGTTAGCAACTTGATAGAATAGCATGATATTGAGGTAAAATCAATACTCAATAGTCAATTTGCACTCCTGAGCACTGTAATGCTTACAAAAATGTTGCTTTGTGCTTACTGTTGCTACTCGTAAGTCGATTTGTTATAGGTTACATTTCAGCCTGAGTTAGTAGATGCTCCAAATACAGTAAAACTAAAAAGTATAGCGTAGCGAAATAGCGAAATAGTTCGCTACATTTTTTAAGCAGTAGCTGTAGGCAGTAGCGAACTACCTTTGTTCAAAAGTAGCAGTAGTTGTAGCTGACTACATATTTTTGAAGTTGCTGTAGTTATAGCGCGAACTACAAAAATTTTGTAGTCAACCCACCCTTGTAAATTTTACTTCTCTCTATGCTTCGAACTACTAAATTCTCGATGCGAAAACGTTTCGGATGCATTGCAGGTTAATATGATGTTCCATTGAACAAGTGAATGCAATGACGGCAACAGATGGTTCTAGCTACAGACTAAATTTTGATCAAGGCAAGAAGAATAAAATCCAACACCACAGCTAGTAAGAGTGTCTTAGAATGAGTAAAACGGCGAAATGTTGTAAAATGAAGAACATATATAGCCCTGTGAAGTTCGCAAATTGTGTATATATTTGTATTACGCGCGGGAATAATAACCACTTCGGCCGAAAAATGGTTATGTTTCCGGTGTATAATGCAAATATATACAAAATTTCCGAACTTCACAGGACTATATATTCCTCATTTTACAACATTTCGCAACCAAACTTTGCAATTTTTACTCATTTTAAGATGCTCTTTCCAGCTATGGTAATGGTTTCGTTCTTCTTGTCTAGATCAAAATTTCCTCTGTATCTGGAATCAGCTAGAAAGAGCATGTTAAAATTAGTAAAATTGCAAAGTTTGGTCGCGAAATTTTGTGAAATGAGGAAAATATAGCCCTACGAAATTTGCAAATTTTGTATAAATTTGTATTAGGGACCGGTCATTATTTATGGCGGGGGGTGGCACCGAAGAGAAAAGGGTTGGGTAAACAAAATTTTGAGTAAGTAAAAGGTTGGGTAAATGAAAAACAAAACAACTCAAGGGTTGGGTAATAAAAATTTATTGTCATTTTCAAAGCATGACCCACTGAAATATTGGAGACTGAAAAGCAATGTCAACAGTCATTTGTCAATACAATATGTGAATCAATCAGAGTCACTATCTTGATCATAGTTTGACAAAACAAATTGTGTTTCCAAAGAAAGTACATGTGCAGACAACATGAAACTTTAGACTGCAGAAAATTTCACAAGCCGTTATCAAACTCATGTCACTGAAGTGATAAAGGACGTGTATGACAACTGAATGGTATCCTTTTGTTAAGTTTTTGGCCAGGGGTGGGTAGTTAATTTTTAATTGATATTTGAGGTTGGGTAATCAAATTTTTGTCTTTTTAATGGTTGGGTCAGCAAAATTTTTGACACGGAAAACATTTCTCTTCGGTGCCACCCCCCGCCATAAATAATGACCGGTCCCTTACGCA
>CACRXK020000523.1:0-58825 GCA_902702795.2 Paramuricea clavata
ATATATATATATATATATAAATATATATATATATATATATATATATATATATATATATATATATATATAAATTAAGGTACAACAAATCAACAAAATCCACTAGGCATCTTTATTACTAAATAGTTTCGTACCACAGTATGTGGCACTCTTCAGATAAATTGACCTAATGACTATAGACTAAAACTTACAAGGTTATATGTACAAGTGGGTGAGACATGAAACTTAATCCTATTTACAAAGCACGCGATTTAATAAACATGTTATATGATAAGCTGACAGGACGCGGAAAGATTAACACACCGCGGTATATTTAAATGTCTAGCTTTTTAAATGTTACTTAAAAGGAATTTTTTATTATGCCTACATGCAGACACTAACTCATTTCGTTTGTTTAAAGTGGCCATTTTTGGCTTACAAATAATAAAGTATTTCTCCCATAAACACAAATTACATCTATTTGAAGCACAGTTATAAGGCTTAGCTCGTTTTAATAGTTTCCATTTGATTGTATAATGGATGTTTCGATTTTTCAATTCCCACACATATTTGCTAAGTTCAGTAGCGTTCCGTTTGTCAAAAGAGCTAAATGATGCTTTATGGTTCGCAAGTCTTGTTTTGAACGAGTTTTCAGTAAGGCCGACATATGTTTGGGGAGGTCTATTGGTAGTTTTGTCCTTAGTAGTGACTGTGGCTTGATATACAACCGATTCGGTGATACATTTATTAGACAGTGGGCACAGTTCTTTATTGTTTTTAGGGCAACTGCACATGTCGGGACTATTCGTGGTGAAAGCTGTAGACACATATATATATATATATATATATATATATATATATATATATATATATATATATATAAATATATATATATATATATATATATATATATATATATATATATATATATAAATTAAGGTACAACAAATCAACAAAATCCACTAGGCATCTTTATAAAGATGCCTAGTGGATTTTGTTGATTTGTTGTACCTTAATTTAAATATGCTCTGGTTTTCCATTGAGCACTTTGCCAAAAGTTTTTATAACCAACAAAACCAAATTTTATATATATATATATATATATATATATATATATATATATATATATATATATATATATATATATATATTAATACTTAAAATGTTTTTGTTGCTACTCCGAGTTTCATGCCGTAAAGGCAATCATCAGGCAACAAAAACATTCTCAAACTCGGAGTAGAACAAAAACATTTTATTAATAAATCGCTCTATTTTGTAATATTGAGCACTCTTCATGCACTACATATACGTTCAAAGAAACTGAATTATTATATATATATATATATATATATATATATATATATATATATATATATATATATATATATATATATATATATATATATATATATATATATATATATATATATATATATATATGACATCAGTTAAAGCCTAACATCTCTCACCAAAACGAGGCCTTATAGACAACTGGTGACACACTTTCCAGAAGCATGTATTTCCATTATCTTGGCTTCACTTTTCTCATAGGCTGAATGAATGAATACAAGTTCTTGCTCCAGATATCATTATATAGAGATCACAGCATACACTGTTGTCGTAAATGGCAAAAAAAGTTTTAAAAATTTTAATTCTTGCCTTAAATAATTGTTTATAATGTAAATAGATTCTTCTGCCTGTTTTGTCACAATACAGTTTGACATGGTTTGAACAAAATCCAAGGAAAGAATTCAGACAAATATATAGGCCACCATCAAATTTCTAAATAGGTCATAATTGATAAATTAAATTCAGCTTGGATTTATTATACTTTATTATCACAAACTAAACTGTATGACATTAGCCTGCATATAGCTAATAAGAGGCACTAATTAACCTTTTAAGTGGCAATGTGCCCAAATGCACTCTACTTTATTATTTTACTCTGTCTAATGCCAGACAATTTTACTTGTCAGGAGGAGAGTGCTGCCACTCAATTGGTTAAGAGCAAACTTATTGGCATTTCAATATTTCATGCAGTCTTCTCTCAGACAATGAGCCCTGATGTTTGTAGCTGACAAAGCAACCGCATACTTGAAATGTATAAACTTCAACAAAAGGTGAAACTCTTTTTTTAAAGAGAGCTAGTTTATAGGATCTTATCATATCTTGTACTATAAGATCTATGGCATGCTTTTCCAGATCCAAACAGAATATTTTAGGACCTGGTTTAGGATATCACCAGCGCAACTGCCTGCGGCAACAAAGAAATCATTATGGATATCATGTCTGCAGCCATTGTGCAGGCATATCACTGGCATAAATAAAGATCCCCTTATCATAGAACATATTCCACTCATTTTGACGTGAAAATGTGTGTATTTTCATTAACCCTTTAAGTGGCAATGCGCCCTGACGCACCCAACTTGTTTCACTCCGTCTAATGCCATCTGGACGATTTTACTTGTCAAGGGAAGAGTGCTGCCACTTGATGGGTTAAATGTTAACTTTTTCTTTTACCTCAGTGTGTAAATGTCCATGCTGGTAAGATGATTAAGGTTTTTACGCACTTGTACATCCCGCATGCATTTTTCAAAGAATGTTGTGAGGAGTCATGATATTTGAAATGCCATTGTACGAGTGCATAATAAAGTGAAAGTAATCCAAAGTAGTATACTGACAAGTATTGAAATAGAATTTATCTATATAGTTCTGTTGTATAAAGTGAATATAAGGAAAAACTTAAAAGTACTACATTTACGTTTTAAATATCTGTGATTGTAAATAAACATATAACAAGTGAAGTTTATGGTATAGAGACAATTAATAAATACAATATATAAATGATATAATTGACAGCGTTAATTAATAACAAACTAGCTTTATAGTAGCCAACTCACAGGACTTTGAAAACAATACACACATTGATCTTTATAAACTTTATCTCCCCCTCTAGGTACACGGACATCAGCACTCGATATTTGCTCCATTTTGTATTAAAAAATCAACTATCTTTGGTTTTGGTTTTTAAAATTTTTGTACCGCATGGAATTTCCATCTATGATTTCCATGGAAGTTTTAAAAATTTCTTTTAAAATTTCCGGCAAAATCGCAGGCTCAGCGCTTAACCGATGCGTGATACTTCATTTTGTATTTGTGAAGGTGGGTGTATCGACACGAGGTTGGTATCGACATTGCCCAAGGCAAGGCCAATAGACCTTTCCCCTTTTAAGTGAAATTTTGATCTAGACAAGTCTGGACAAAAGTCTCATCACAGCTTGAAAGAGCATCACAAAATTAGTAATATTCCGAAGTTTCGTTGCGAAATGTTGTAAAATGCGTATAATATAGCCTTGCGAAGTTTGCCGTTTTTCAGTCATTTGGTATTACAAATGGGAGATTGATAATCAGTTTGATCATCTGATTATCAATTTCCCATTTGTAATACAAAATGACTGAAAAACGGCAAACTTCGCAAGGCTATATTATCCGCATTTTACAACATTTTGCAACGAAACTTCGGAGTTTTACAATTAAGATATAGCCTTAATTTTGAGAAGAGATCACGGAGTATGATCGATGCATTTTCTTCCTCGGTTTAGCCTAAACTCAAGTCTTAAACTTACAAGATGCATTATTCGGAGGATTCAAATTTACAAATGGCGTTGTTCTTTAATATGGCATGCATATCTTGAAATGATATTCTGCCATGCAGTAAGAGGGAATATAATTAAAAAATTGGGGCGTTTTATGCGTTGTTTTTTTTGTTTCGTTTTCAATTTAACTATTTAAAAAAAGCCTATCACCGTGATCTCGGTTCAAAATCATGCACCGCAAACCTCCTAAGGGCCAGGATTCAAACCACAGAGTCAAAACCCGTTCCCAAAATGGTACAGCCTATACACCGATTCGAAAAAATAGTTGCCAGTTTTTTCTCTCGAAATTAATTTCAACAGAGGTAATCATAGACTACGACATAGTCTGTGTGTGTGTGTGATCCGCCCACGAGCGCCTGTGACGCAGGCCTAGCTAAGGACAGTCACAGCCGTCTTATATAATAACTGATAGAACTGAAAACTTTTAAGACTATCAGTTTTATAAAATTTAAATATAATACCATGTACTCTTTTGGAGAAATTAAATCTTTAATGTATTGGAGTTTCTGCTCGATTCAACAAACAAGCCTGACTAGCCTCGTTTTGGTCTCCATTTCCAAGGCTTAGAATTTCGATTGCATGGATTGTTTTCAATCTTAACTTTTTTCGCCTGTATGGCTAAAAGCTCACTCACAATTAAAAAGTGGAGGTTCAATCTGGGCTTCCCTTGAGAGTGTCAGTGCTGTTTTTGAAGAGCTGGAGGGTTAGTCTCCAGGGTGTCCACCCTTTGGTGAAGGTGAAATTCAAGGACTTTTCCAGGACTTTCAAGGCCCTTCTTAAGTAAATTCAAGGATCTAGAACTGGAAATTTTTTTTTCCCAATTCAAGGACTTTCCAGGATTTCCAAGGCCTGTGGACACCCTGAGTCTCGTACCTTACTACACGACTACACACCCTCCAGCTATTCAAAAACATCACTGACACTCAAGGGAAGCTCAGATTGAACCTCCACTCTTCGAGTGTAAGTGCATATTGAGCTTTTAGAATACAGGCGTTTGTCTTAAATAGCAGTCTGTAAAAATTGCTTAATCTGGTACTGCATAAAATGTAAAATAATGCAAAATTGTGGCGGGCTTGTTTTCGAATCGGTCAATACACAAGTCAGTACCACTTTTCATAAATATTCTTAACTGATTTCTGCAAAATGTACACTATATAACATACTTTTTGGTAATTTTTCCAATACACTAGCAGTACAAGGGCACATATACACCATACGTATTACAATGATAATTCAAAGAGGACTATACCTAGGGCGCTTTCCATTTAACGGCCAGACCGGTGAAACCCAAGTTCTTTTCTCTGTGTCAATGGAAAGATCTGGTCTATTTTTCTCAAATATCTAGCGAAAATGGACCTCGTTCTAATGTTATCAAAATTTTCCGGTCAGATAGATCCGAAGCCCAAATGTTTTGTGTTTCATTCAACAATTTGACCGTTTTGACCGGTCTGGCCGTGTTAATGGAAAGCGCCCCTATATATACATATTAACTAATAATCTTACATTAAGATGGCCGAAAGTTTTCATATGGAAAACGAACGTAAATTTTATGTAAAATTGCGCTGGAGAAACCTCTGAATGGTCTATATTTAACACTGTATTTACAAAATATTATCCACAGTATATCCGGCAAAACTTCATAGGATAAATATGCTCATGGGTCAAATGTATAGTAGTATATCTCTTCCCAAACCAACCGCTTTCTCATGCTATAAACCTCACTTCCAAAATTATTTGTCCACGCATGCTGCAAGCTCAATTCTGTTCCACATGGCTCACACTATTTTCACGCAAAACCTTAAAATAGTGAAAGCCATGCATGGAGGGCATGGATAGGTTCATTCATTTTTATAAATAATTATCTAGATATAATTTAATAAAACGCAACAGTGTGTAAAATATTTCGGTTGCCTTGTTTGCGTTCTAAAGCTTCGAGAATTTCGTCGATTTCACCTTCCGTGTCTTCTGCTTTGCTGATCTAAAATATTTTTTATACAATTTAATGAATGATCACATTGCAAGAACATCGTACAAATAATGAACAGTTGAAAACAGTAAAAGAAAGAATGAAATTATTATTATAAGACTGGGGTCATGATCAAGGAAAAAACCGGACTGAACATCGTGGAAACAGATATGGATAAATTCTTTAGGCTCTAGAGCCTCGTTTTCATGATTAAGACGCTTGGTTTTAATTGATCTCACATACACGAAAACGAAGATTTATAGCCAAATGACGTAGGAAGGGTGTATTCAGAAGTTGCATTTTCAAATGTTGCTTAAAGGGGCATATGACTCGAAAATTGACGTTGTTATTTTTTAGTCTAATTTGAAAGATCATTGAAAACTAGGTAGAGTAACTTCTTTGACAGATTCTTGCTTCGTTTTGGAGATATTTCATTTTGTATGATATACAAAGGACCAACTATCTACGTCACACATGCATAATGACTTACTTTAAAATGTTATATAATTTTGTCACTATCAAATAAATTCGCTCAAAATGAATGAGCACGAGATTTGTCCACAACAACACCCATGTAGGTTTTCTACTGATTGTGTTTAGTCGTATTAAAGATTTTTAAGGCTAAACATTATGCATATGTGACGTAGGAAGTTGGTCCTTCGAAATATCATACAAAATGAAGTACCTGTATTAAACGAAGCAAGAAAACATAAATCTATCAAAGAAGTTACTCTACAGTTTTCAATGATCTTTCAAATTAGACTAAAAAATATAACAACGTCAATTTTCGAGTCATATGCCTTTTAAAAGTTGGTAAAGACAATAGAGAATTTAATGCTTAAATATAAGGTAATAAAATTATGAAAAACGTCTCACAGATAAGAAACAAGAGTGAGGGCCTGTTCATAAATTAAACGAATCATCCCAGTTCCCAGCTCCAAAGGCAAAGCTCTTCTCATGGCTTTGATAAACATCCAAACACGATTTATCCCAGCTGGTCCGCTCGTATATGAACTGCCCCTAATTAGTGTGAATATTTCAGAATGTACATGCTTTAATCCTATTGCTACAAGGGAAGTATTCCAAAGCATCCAGTATCACGAGATCCGTTTTTTCCAGATCAAGATGGAAGATATCGAAAGGTAGGCGCAGATTATGAGCATAGAATATGATCATAGAAAGAAGTGGGACACGGAAAAAGATTTACGGTGGGAACTTGCCGAGGCAAATACTCATGGGTTAACAGAAATTGTACATGTTTTCAAAGACCGAAATCATGAAGACGACGAAACCATAAACCTCCAAATATACCTGTTCACAAAGATTGCAAACAAGGAAGGCGCCTAACGTTGCTTCTTCGTGGTTATCTTGTATGTCGATGTTTATTACGTGAACTGGAGAATATGTTACTGGTTCTCGACTTTCTAAACCTTTTGAGGAAAAAAAAGAAAGAAAAAATAGAAAGTTAATACATTTGAATAAAAAAATCAAACGTGCATGTTACTCCAGCGAATGATCGGGCACGTTTTATGTCTGGCGTAATGGAAAAGACATTTCGACGTCTCCAACTTTCATTTTCTGTTTGCTCCTAGATTACTGTATTTCTACTATTTCACGAGCAGAACATGCGCAAAGGAAATCAGCACATGCATTGTCGTTGTCTTCATAGTACAGTACCAATCCACAGCCCTTACTTTCAACGACTTGATCATACACTCTTTCTTCAGCCGTTATAACGATATCAAAATTTTCTTTGGTATCTTGAAATCTTTCTGGTCTTGCTTTTATTCTTCTATTTCTGTCTAACATGTGGAGGATTCCGTTTTGTGTATATCTGAGAATGCTGGAGTTAAGGAATTTTCGCTTTACAATATCATTATATTATACCACAAAAAATCACGTTAAAGGCCATTTAACACCAGGCATTTTTTTGCAACTTGCAACGCGATTTTGGATATAGTGATGCAGTTATGTTAAAAAGTATTAATGGTGTGTCAGTAAGCATGGGCTGTTTCACACTTTCTGGTATTTTTCAATCATTTCTGTCATGCCTTTAAATATGTTACGACAGGAAAGCTAAGTCGGCGGATGAAATGCGTGACAGGTTCTCATCTTTAGTGCGATTAGGTTTAACATGACACAATACCAGAAATTGCGTTGTGGGTTGCAGCAAAGATCGCTTGTGTAACAACACCTTGAGAGGCGTATGCTCTACTAATTGGTACTAAATAACAAACATATATAACATGTATACTCAAATGATTAGTAGAAAAGCAGCAAATAGAAAAAGGAGTGAGACCAGAACAGATCGAAGAAGAAATAGAGTCCCAAATTCGTTAAAGTTTCTTCTGAGTCTGAAGAGTGGTTTCCCATCTAAAACAACGAGGTCAGTATAATAACGAGCATTTTAGATATCAGTGTCGGTGACACGAAGGGATTGCTCACTCATATATAATCAATTTTGTAGGGTATTGACTTCGCTGCAGAATGCACCATAAATGGCAGGTAGCTAAATATGAAGATTTATAGTCATATTTCTATACTCTAAAAACACCCAGGTTAAAATTTACTGGTTAATCTGAAATCAACTCACTGGTAACTTAATGTTTCTGCTTAAATTGATGTGCCTAATTTAACCAGGATTAGCTAAATATGAAGATTTATATTATAGTCATATTTCTACTCTCTAAAAACACCCAGGTTAAAATTTCCTGGTTAATCTAAAATCAACTCACTGGTAACTTAATGTTCCTGCTTAAATTGATGTGCCTAAATTAACCAGGATTAGCTAAATATGAAGATTTATATTATAGTCATATTTCTACTCTCTAAAAACACCCAGGTTAAAAATTTCCTGGTTAATCTAAAATCAACTCACTGGTAACTTAATGTTCCTGCTTAAATTGATGTGCCTAATTTAACCAGGATTCCTGGCTAATTTAACCAGGCTAAATGGTTGAATTAACCAGATTATGTTAGGTGGATTATTAACCAGTAATGCTGGTTAAATTAGCCAGGACCATGATCAAATTAAGCAGGACTTTGGTTAAATTAACCCACAGTTATTTTAATAGATGGTTTGGAGACTCGGTGAAAGTACAATATAACTCATTAACTATATGTTATTGTCCAGCTTTATGCAAGAATTTGGTCCTATCTCGTCACGTGTGTATTGTATTCTCGCTCAAATAACCAATAACAAGTTCGTGGTTGAGTTATCTATCCGTAACTTGAACAAATGCTCAATTTAAACATTGCTATTGGTTGTGCGGGATACACACGTGATGAGATAGGCCCAAATTCTTGCACGAGTTATATTGTACTTTCATCGAATCTCCAAACCATGTATTCTATTAATTGTGATTAACCTGCAGTGTTAATTTTGGATTAACCAGAAAATTTTTAACCAAGCCCAAGGTGTTTTAGAGTGAACAACAAAGTTAATATTCTGTCTGCTAAAAATATTATATACTTTCTATATGCCCAGATTACAGATATTTTTCAAAATATTTGAACTGAGGTGTCTTATTTCTGATTCAGGATTAGTTGTTAGTTAGAATACGTGATTAGTTCAATCATGCACAGCCAGCACAGGTTACAATGAACTGCGTGTTTTACTGGGATTCTGCAACACAAAACATTGCAATGGGTGATTTCAGCTATACTCTATGACTAAATTTTGATCAAGGGAAGAAGAACGAAATCCAACACCACAGCCAGAAAGAGCGTCTTAGAATGAGAAAACTGCAAAGATTGGTTGCTAAATTTTGTAAAATGAAGAAAATATAGCCCTGTAAAGTTCGCAAATTTTGTATTTAATTTGTATTACGCGCGGTAAAAATAACCACTTTCGGCTCAAAAATGGTTATTTTTCACGCGCGTAATACAAATATATACAAAAGTTGTGAACCTCTCAGAGCTATATTTTCCTCATTTTACAACAATTCACAACCAAACTTTGCAATTTCACTCATTTTAAGATGCTCTTTCCAGCTATGGTAATGGATTTTGTTCTTGTCTAGATCAAAATTTCATCTATAGCTGGACCTGGAATCATCCAGCACACACGGCTTATTAAACAGTGAAACATTTTATTTGAAAGTTAAATTGCCTTCTTTCGTAACCATGCATCATCAGAAAAATGTGATATAATATACTCACAGGCAAACCTCAGCGCTGTAACCTGTTTATTTTAGCGCGTTTATGCCCATTACTGCACACAATTTAATTACTTGCACAATTTAAACGCTTGGTTCCATTTGTTACCCATGTATCATTATCAAAACAGTGCCAGTGCCACGTGCATGGCCTTGGCAAGTTTAAAAGCAAGAAACAGCCGACAATTTAAGGAAATAAAGTAAAAAACAAAAACATTACAGAATCATCAGAAAATGTGAATTGGGCGTAGCAATGCCGGTATTGGCAACAGACATAAACACAAAAAAGTCAAATTAAAGGTCCAGACACACTGGACGCGACTTTCACTGACCGATAACTACGATTCTAGTTTAAATTTTCCAAATATTTAGAAGCGGTATAACATTTCGAGTTATTTGGTCTACATATCTTTCAAAATTTGTTCTCCTTGGCTGTTTTATTAACTTTGAAAAACTAAAAAATCGCGTCGCGTTGTCGAATCGCGTCCGGACCTTAAACCGTGTCAATTTTTGCGCTGCTCAACCCCGTAAAATCTCCCCACACAGCCTTCAACCGTCGTTTCGTCGAAATGAAAACAAGGTTTCATGAAAATATTTGATTAAATCCGCGGATCACCGGCCGTGTTCGTTTCTTGGTAAATAAAAATAAATCAGGCATGACGATATCGACCTGCATGCTTCTATATATAATGTACAATGTTTCTCAATTCGTCGTTTTCTCGATTTGTTAACATGCATGCACGTGTTCCTTGGAGCATTTCTATTGCAAAATGGCAACTAATTTTACAGCTAGGAAAACCGGCCCAAGCTGAACACAAGCAATCTTTAAATACAATTAACAGGACTCATTCTACGTTTGTAAAAGAGGATTTGTATACATTGCAGGACCGAATACTATATTCGGGCCTGCAGTATTGGCTATTCGCTGTTGCGGTCACCCAGCCGTGGTCATGTACTGTATTTTATTATGTACGTTTGTTTTTGTCCTGTTATGTAATGTTTCATCGGCAAAGTTTATAAATTAAATTAAATATATTGCAAATTAAATAAAGACAAATGGAATTTTGAACACCTTTGAAGACAATGTTTTTATCCGACGATAACGTTGCAAGGTCAAGGTCAAGGAGTTTCGACAAAAACTGCCAAAATGCAGAGATCAGGAATTGCAGAAAGACCAGAATGAGGTGATGAGACCAAACAGAAAGCTTACGGAATGAATAGATCATCAGAAGTTGGCTGAATGTAAGCAACGCTGAGATCGTATGGACACGTAATAAGAGATGAAGAGGAAAACTGGTCCGACAAGTGAGATAGCAAAATTGTAAAAATTCAGGAGGCAGGATTTTCAATGACTTTTTTCTAACGTTTTCCAGGAATTTCCCAGGGGTATTTGTAATATAACAAAAGTAACTTTGCCAATATGTCGACCAGTTTTTCACTATATGTCTCCGTCAAGTAGTGAGGAAGACCATATTGTATGCGCAAAAAGTTTTGGGACAAAAAGAACGTTTACTTAATATATTTTCACATACAAGTTTAGTAATAGGGATGACGGTGCCTATTTGCCAGAGGAATATATGTATCTCATTGGCAGGTGACGTCATCCCTTGGGTATTTAAGAAGCCACGATTGCAATTTTAGATCACCCCTGATGAAGACACTAGACTGGAGTGTCGAAACGTTCGGTCTCGATTACAATTCAACTGGGCTTTGTAATCATTTATTTAAACCAGAGTAGCGAGCGAAACATGATTGATATACCTGGTTGCAGTGAACGAACAAACTTTAAAAGTTTAGTAGTTTTGAAGGGTTTTTCAGGGGTCCTTTGAAATTCGAAGACTTTTCAAAGAATTTTCAGGACTAAAATAAAAATCCAGGTTTTTCATGGGGCATGCGAACCCTGCGAATGACAGAAAATGATGGCTATGAACACGTAATAAGAGGGGCGTACGGAACCATGGGGCGTACGAACCCTGTGAAGAAATGGCAGAAAATTATGGCTATGAACACGTAATAAAGAGGGACGTACGAACCCTGTGAAGAAATGGCAGAAAATTATGACTATGTATTAGTAAGAGGAAACGGAGAGCTGTCAGACACATATTCCGTGGAACGAAAAGATCAGAAGACATCGAGACGTACAATAGCAGTAAGGATGCGGGAAGCACTAAGTTTGAGATAGTACGGACACGTGCCGAGACAGCAAGATGAAAGAGAGCCGCTCAGAGACCTTTTGGAATGAATAGGTGTGGTAGACATCGCTGGGAAGACGAGGAAACAATTGCAAGCCTATGATGGTATGGATTACGTAATACGGGAAAATTACACTGTCAGTGTAGTGGAGTGTAATTTTACAATGTCGAAGTAACTGATTTGACAGATAACCGACGGTTAGGATGGACAAAAACACGAGCAGCCAATCCTTCGATCCTGTAGAGTTTAGCCTAGGTTTACACACTGCGATTGCCATGAAAATACGAGGTAAACGTCATTTGAATATTCGCCATAAACATTCGTCAAAACCAGAAATAGATCCATAAGCAGCGTAAGCCGCCCCCCCCCCCCACTTCGCCTTCGGGTTAAATTGCCATTTGTTATTCCCCGTTCTACACGTGGCTGGAACAGTTGTGGGTAGTTATGGGAACTTATGGTCGACATTTCTGAATGTCAAATCTTCCTTAGCCTTAGAACACGAAAACAATTTCAGAGATTCTAGATTTGAAGATTTTCCTGGGAGGGAATTTTCATGCCCCGCATCACCGTAGAATTTGTTTACCGCCCTCCTCCAAACCATTCTCCCGAGAATCGGAATGTGTAAACGTATCTTCGCTCAGTAGGATCATGGCAATTTTAATATTGTCTTCAAATATATCACTATAGTAGTATGCATTCCTTCTCTATTTGTAATGCGTTCTCGAAACAGTTCGCTAATTCAAATCAGACGACGAGATTCCATGATATTATAACTATTGTTTCTTAGAAATTTATTTTCCAAGAATTCGAACTGTGCCTAAATAGTAGCAGCATCGATTTAAATGATTTTCGCCTAACTAAATTAGTTCTGAATGACACCTCGTCCTCAGGAAACATTTTCAAACGCTGCATACTTTGTGAAAATAGTGGAGACATGTAAACCTAGTCAACTTTATAGTATTGCGTTCTTATATTATTCAGCAATTCTAGATCCCGACCGAGAAATGCTGTCGAGTGTTGTTCTTGAATATACCACCCCCAAGTTCCTAACCGTTTCCTCGCAGGTTGTGTTGGTTTAATTTAAAACTGGATGAAACTTTATATTACTTTAATATTTTAGTTTTTGATTACAATACTCAATTACACAGGCATTTCTTTGACTTCGTTTTTTTTGTCTGTAATTTAATACCTTGTTACTTGTAATATAGTAACATAAATTTATTCATATGTAATTTTACTGTGTTTATAATTATAGACTCATAGTTTATAGTTTCAATAAACCTGTAGTTTTGTTTGCGTAAATGGCTGTATTTAAAACTTGCCGAGCTCTTATTTTCATCGTACGAACACAGCTACTACATAAAAACTGAGCGTGGGGAATGAGGATGCAGATTATGAATATTTAGGATGTTTGTCATCACTGCCCACTGCTGGCGATTTTTGGATATTAACTAAGTTTACAAAAAATCTGTGCATGTCGTATCACATAACATTTTCCCCTCACTCCTCAGACTCAACGTTCACGCATTGGATTTTAATTTAGCTTTGATTAGGAGGATCACGTTGTCGTTGACAAAAGAACAGCGTGATAATTTTTCAAATTGACGCAATGACCAATGTTAAAATGGACCATATCATACGAATTAGAGAATGACCATCGACATTGAACAATGGAACTACTTTACACTTGTATGTTCAAAAATATCCTCTGTAATGAAATTTAAGCGTTTTTAATTTATCAACATTTTGAACTTCTTCGATCTGGAAAGGGTAGAGACCATTTTCTTCAATCAATGAATCATTCGTATTTTTTTGTACCACTATAGTCTAACACGGTATCTCAATCAAATGCTGCGCACTTTTGACACCAATCGACATTGTTCAGAAAACGAGGTTCGCACACTTACCTGAAATAATTTATCCTCAATTAATTCCATTCCATCAGAGAGAGGACAAAGGATGAAGTTTAAGTTTGTGGTTTCGAGTGGGGTGGGTTCCATCAGGATTTGCTCTACCTTTGGAGTCGCACGTGCGTAAAATCTCGGTGTTACACTCAAAGTCAAGGTTTGTTGATAAATATTCAGCTCCGAGGGCTACATTGTTAGAAAGGTTTTTTGACTTTTGTTTTCAACAAAAGACACTTTTCTGTCCAACTACTTAGAAACGCATTAATGTTAGTCCAATTTGATAACTTGTACTTCGGACAAGGCGCAGGTGAACATAGGCTACTTTTTGGCCCAATTAGGTTTCCTTCCAATCTGCAGGGATAGTTTGGCTTTCTGCCCCATTAATGCAAGTTCATTTGAAGAATTTACATTTGTGAAGAATTAACATTAAAACGGCAGAAATATTCAATGAAGCTAAATATAAATTTAAAAGCACGACAAAATTTCCATCTAATCATACCATTCAGAACAAAGGTGTTTGAAGAAATTATAAGGATTGTTAGAAATTGTACATTGGAAATAATTTTCTTTATTTGTTGTCATGAAAACAAGTATAGTTTCACACTGACGAAGTAAAGAAAGTTGAAATCCAATGAGGCAATTGCAATGCAAAACGTACTGTTATAATCAACTCCAAGTAAACTAGATTATTATAGTATTTATTTTTGTTGGGTTAAGGGGATTACATTATTCTTAACTATATCTATGACTATCATATCCATAACCATAAAATCTTTACAAATACACCTCACCTTTACTCTTACTGTACCTACAACAGCTAACTATATAATTCTTCAGTGAATTAGTTTACTCTACTCCTTCAGTTTATTTGAATAAAAGCTATTCAAATGACAGCATCATCTTGTTCACATGTTTCCATAAAGCTTCTTCCAGAGAGCCACTTTCACCAATGGAACAGGTTTTACCTAAATAAGTTAACCCGCACACCCCCCAAACCAACAAGTTATAAGCAAAGGTAATAGAAATGAAGTATTACTTGGAAACACCATTGAAAAAACAAATGTCAATAATTGGAACTTGTGTGCAAAAATGTAGTAAAAACTGGAAACATTATAGATCAAAGAGATATCCAACAAATTATATGCATTGATGCTGTTCCGAATTTAAGAGCATGCAATGTATACCCTGAACACACACAAGCATTGTCATTGCATATATTATGTTCAAGAAAGTTCAACAATTATGGATTTCTTGAAGTGTCATCAGTATCAGAGTCACTAATGTCAAAAACTAAATATAGGCTACTGAATTTCACGTATTGGACCCACCAATACAATTCCTTTTAACCATTAATGCCAATTAACAGGACATTTTTTGTATGTGACATAAAACATACTTAAAACTAATGAATACAGCTGTATGGCAATTGGCTGCAACTTTCAAAAGTTTCAATTTTTTATAGTATTTCAACAAACAAACTCGCAAGTATGTTCAGTGTTTTGCCTTTAAATAATGCTATACAGAATAGTGAGGACATTTTAGATGGTACAACACAGAGAAACGATGCCTGATGTGCTGTATGCTCATATTGTCCTAAATATCGTGTCAGTTTTCAAACATCGTTGACAAATGCATTTCACTCCTCTTTTAGGTTTTTAACTGCCAGATGCATTTAATGCAAAAAGCTATCTAACTGTATCGACTAGAAAATAAAGCTAAAATAAAATGAAAGGCATGCCAAAAAGATTTTTGGATTTGAACGTTTTTCATTGCAGTTACACAACATAGAAAAGATCGCAGTCCTATTTCTGTGCCCATGTTTTTCCCTGCCAACGCAATGTGAACCAGCACAGAATTATGGGATAGCACCCCCAAATTAGATTCTTTACTAAATTTTTTAAACCGATTACCCAACATTTATAAAATATTTTAAAACCCTAATTGTTCATCATAATATTACCGAAAAAATAACTATGAAGCTTAGGGAACCACTCTTTGTTATAGGGAAACCACAATTGTGAAAGAAGAAAACGAGCAAGGAAGCAAAAAACGGCTACAAAATAGAACAAAGGCACAAACACAAAAAGCCCCTAGCCGACTTGACTTGGGGAGAAAAATATACCATAAATATTCGCAAAATGAAGATGAAATCATGAAACATCCAGAATATATGGATACAGTTGTCTGTCTTTACGCAAAAGGTCTTTGTACATTTCATCATAGGTTGTGTGAAACGAATAAACATTCGGTTGAGTTGGCGATGCCCCGGGAAGCTTCACTTGATTGCCAGATCCATAAGACTTCACATTAAACCCTTTTTTACTACAAAATAAAACCAAATACTAATTCAAAACTTGTTCTAGGTGAAATAAACTATATACAGAGTTAAAATATAAACAATTTTGGCGATATATAAACAATTTTGGCGATTTTTACCTCAAAAATTTGTGAGCTTCCATGCTTCTGTTTTGATTGCTTGAACAAACTACGGCGATCTTTAAATCCATATTTCTACCTTTATTTCGCTTCTAAACGTTTCGAAACAGCGACAGAAACGTAGACGAAACTTTAAACTCTAGGAATACTTACAAACAACGACGAAAAAGACACAAATACACGTAGGATGCAAACAGATTCTATTCGAAAATTTTCAAACAAAAAAGGAACACCCAAACGACAACAATTTTACTGCGTCACTTCTCTAGCACTCAAGGGAATTGTTTAACGTCATTTGTGACGATTTTGCCCAAATATGGCAGTCGCCGGAAACACTCGGAAGCCATTTCACTGCAAAACCTCCATTATGACGAATTTGCCCAAATATGGCAGTTATCGGAAACACTTCGTGCAAATCCGGAAAAGCCCGCCAAAACAGAAGTAAACAAAGATCCTCAATCTTGCTCAATTTTCTCACTTTTTGGCGTTTTCTTTTGTATCTTGGATTGTATTCGAAGGCTTGTACGTATTATTACGTTGAGTCCGCCGTAGAAATTGGAATTTATACAGGTAGATTTCAATGATGATGTTCAATGTGTGTGACTTGCCAATATTTATAGGGGCAGCACCCCCCCCCTGGTGATCTTTGACTGGTATACAGGTATAGCGAATGACTCACAGGAATAAGGGTTAGGATTATGTGTGGGATTAGGAATAGTTTAATGGTAGAATCCTTGAATGTAAAACCATGTGATAAGTGTTTCAGTTCAAATGACTTCACAAAACACCTCCGGTTAAACTGCGGGTACACCGCCACCGGTGAGATACTGGCACACAGGGGCCGGTGGCCCAGTGTCCAAAACTGGTTTAAAATTTAACCTGTCATCATGGTTTGTGTATTTTAACCTGTCATCATGGTTTGTATTTTCCTGTTCATTTCAAAACTTTAGAAAATAAAATTTCTGATGATCCAGACAAGATTTCTGGGAAATCTATATAAAACAGCTTGTTGGGGGATTAAGCTAACCAGCTTTAGTACAACTACCCCTAGGGGTACACCTCAGTGGGGTACACCCGTTTCCTCCACTAGGGAAAATATTGAGAACCGTCCAAGTCTGTCAGCCACATTTTCTTATGTGCAGTGTGCACATGTTTTTGCGAGAGTTTTACCTCACAAAGTGTGCAGTTAATACAAAACAAAGGAGTCAATATATTCTCTTGTTCCATAGATGTCTGAAGAGACTGATCCTCCAGTATCACCGTCTAGCGCCTTGCTGCAAAGTTGGTTGAATAAAATCATCAAAGTAAAGATCTCTGATGGTAGACGACTAATAGGATCATTCTTGTGTACTGATCAAGAAATGAACATTATTCTTGGATCATGCCAAGAGTTTGTGTATGGCGAAGGTAATATAAATAATTGGTAATAAATTATTTATAATAAAGAACGTTACTAAAGAATTATTAACAATTCAGTATTGGGCCAATAAGTGTTAGATGTGTAATACACCAGTCCGGAAAGTATGCTAACATTGACTATTAGCCTCATTTTAGGGATTGAGATGATAGGCTTGAACAAATAATGTCACATACACAAAAACAAGGCTCTATAGCCAAAGCCGAACACATATAGGGAAACGCTTGGTTTTCAACTTTACACATATTGACGATTAAAGGTAGGGTACAGTCCGTTTGTAAACAAACTTAGCCTTTGTTTACATTTCAGTATTCAAAATATTGAACTTTATTCGACAACTTTTATATTTTTATGCTTCTACAGTAAATTATCAAGATACAACAATCAGGCTTTGCAATTACATAAAATGAAATAAAAACCTAATTAAAGTGTTTATATCACGGCAGGAGACTACTATATGCGCATGCGCAGACCGTACCATACCCTGTCTTTAAAATTTATATTTTGTGGAAGTGAGCAAATTTCGCCAAAATTACATGCATTTGCCACCAAACACAAAGTCAATTACATGTACACAATGAAAAATTAACTCGCTCTGGTAACTGTGTTTCTTTTTGGAGTTCACCACCAAGCGCTAAATGTACCACATGACTTAAACCCAGCTATTGTGCCTTTCTGTTCATTTCTGTGATGGTGGTTCATTTCCCATGAGTTCTCCGTGTGTGATTGCTTGCCTTCTCCAGGTAGTTGGGTTTTCTCCTGCAGTAACACTGGAGCAATATGATATTACCAACACTGGACCTCTAGGGTTACAGTTATACTTTATGTCCGACTACCTGAAAAGATTCACTACCTACGCCGGACCCCATGTTTTAGATATGAACTTTCTTTGCAAAGGCACCCAACATCTTTAAATGATATATTTTCTAGATTATGAGAATGAAGAACCAAGAATATTAGGTCTTGCCATGATTCCTGGAAAACACATTGTCTCGTTAGAAATTGATGAACAGCCAACATCTGAGAGAGATAAAAACACTTTAAATGAAACAAATAACTTGTCACCAGAAACAGAACCATTACCTACTACCTGAGGATGGAAAATCTGTCCATTCTACTGTAGTTATACAAAGAAACACCAGAACTTCTTCCTATGCTCAGTATACAACTGTGGCAGAACTGACGATTTACGATGTAACCTATCCCCTGTGCTGGGATCTCCAATGACTAGTGTACAGTATTATAAACAGTATAAAATATTTTTGTAGAATATACATGTACCAATTAAAGCTTTTTTACTTGCACCTGGTTTTGGGAAAATTTATGAAACAATTTTTTCCATATCTTCCATCTTCCATAGGAACTTGTAAAAACACTTCAATTTTAATTTCCTTGTATCTAGCAACTAATCTTCATTCCTGACATTTTGCTTAACCCATTAAGTTGCATTGGCATTGCACCCTTTTTATTTTACTCTGTCTAAAGCATGCCGCGCACGAGAGAAACTTGCTGAGCTACGCACGTAAAAACGCACAAGTTGTTACAGGTCTGCAAACAAGTTTTTTCAACTCTGTTCACAAGCTGCTTGTTCCCAGTTGTTGGAACAAGCTGTTAACAACTTGTAACAAGCTTGATGGCATTATCAGAATTGTAGCAAAGTTGTTCTAACAAGTCTGATACAGCCATGATATAACAAGAATGTTACAAGGTTGATGACACGAGGTTGTAACAATATTGTTATATCATGACTGTATCGGAATTGTTCGACAGTTGCAACAAGTCTGATAATACAACTAGGTTGTTAGAAGTTGTTAACAGTTTGTTCCAAACTTGTTGACACTGTACTTGGGACATGCCAAAAGATGCGAGACTTTTGCGTGTGTAACTGCCTCGCGTGGTGGCTAGCACAGGCACAGTAACATATATAATATTTTCTTGGTTTAGAAATAAAAGAAGCAGTAAAATACAACTCATGAATGTGTAAAATTTATTTAAATATATTTATATTTAATTACATGCACACAATAATTTTAAGACACATCAGGCCTGAAAAGTGGGAATCCACGGGATCCTTTATGAGAATATTTGGCTTTAAACAAGATTAAAGGAACATTTTAAATTTAAACTTGTTAGAAAAGCCTTGTAACAAGTCTGATAATGCCATCAAGCTTGTTAGAAGTTGTTAACAGCTTGTTCGAAACTTGTTTATACAACAACTAGGAACAGGCAGCTGTGCGGACACAACTTGTCGACAGCTTGTGAACAGACTTGTAACAACTTGTTTGCAGACCTGTAACAACTTGTACAATAGCTGCTAATGATATTCTTTTGTTAGCGTTCCTCCAACTACACACGTAAAAATCTTGTCAACAAGATGTGTTCGCAACAGGCTTGTAGCAAGCTTGTCGATCAACAAGTTGTAACAAATGCTGTTATTGTATCAAGTTGTTACAAGATCGTCACTCACAACGTGTTGACAAATTGTTGAATTGCAGGACGATAACAAGTTGTTGGAACAACTTGTAACAAGTCTGTTGAGCTCAATAACCTTGTAAAGCAAGTTGACAACAAGCCGTTGACAACTTGTCAACAAGCTGGGAATAAGCATACAGTGCGAACATATCCTGTTGACAAGTTGTTGGAACAGCATTGCTACAAGTCTGCTGGCAGGTTTGTTACAACTTGTGCCTTTTTACCACTGGTTTTCATGTGTGTATCAGTGGTTCGCCAACACGGCCGCCATGACGTCATGTGCAAACGAAGAATACATTGCCGCGCATACTTTTGAAGAACATTCATTAAACAAATTCAGGATCCGAGGAACACTTTTACGAGGTCTGAAATCAATGTATGCATGCTATCTATAGTAACTATAATATATACCCGTGACATGCTGAATCTTTAATTTTCTGCCAGCAGAAAATAAAGCGCAAATTCATATAAAGAATAAAAGACTCATGCGTACGCATATTAGAACTGCTGGAGAAAAAATCCAATTGGTAAAGAACTAGTTTTGTTATCAATTTAAGAAATTTATCTTTTCTCTGTGCGAAAAAAAATACGATTATAATGCTCAGAAGAATGAGAATTACATTCATTTATTTATTTATTTATTTTTATTATTTTATTTTATTCATAAAAGCCCAAGGCTAAGTGTTGCCTAATTACCTGCGACCAGGCGTTCTCGCAGGGTGTTTCCTGGCCTGAGCTAGCCTGCATGGCAGGCGGTCTTTCACAGACTTGCCCGATTTTAGGGACCGCCTGCCATGCAGTCTAGGCCTGAGCAGATTTTTGTTTTGTTGCCCTAATATCCGCGGATGGAATGGCAAGCCAACCCACCCGCAAAATAGAGTATAAAACCAAGGTCTGTGCTCAGGCTAATTAAAGCCCATTTCCACTTAGGAAAATTTTCCGCAGAAAGAAAATTTTGTAAAATGTGATTGGTCGACAAAAATTTTCCGTCGGAAAAAAATTTTGAACTTTAAAATTTTCAACTTTTAACAATGGTATTTTCGGAACATTTTCTGTCGGTGGAACATTTTCTTGAGTCGAAATGGGCCTTAAGGGTTACCATAAATTTTCAAAATAAAATTCTTCCAAACATGTATACTGTTTAACTGTCTGGTGATTCTAAATCCCTATTTTGTAACAAAATATAAATACTGATTGTACGATTACAATATTTCGTAAGAATAGTTCAATTTAAATTTAAATATATACGCGTTATTCATCTCAATTTGTAGTTTTTACTAACAAACTGAGCATAAGTCATTGCTTGTTCACATAAATAAATATAAACTTAACGCATTTTTTTCATTAACCCGAAACATTAGTTGTTACTATAAATAACTGGGTATAATATATAGTCGAATTTTCTCTTAAATAATAGCTATTGTATAGCCAAAAAATAATCATATTATCATAATCTAAATACGTGGCTTTCAGCATATTATAACTATAGCTACTATCCCCAATATTGCGTCAGTATAGATCAGCCATATCATCGAATTTGCCTTCGCATCTCGATTTCCAGTAACCACCTTGGTATGTATGACATGAAGTATTTGAGTCTGGGTCTTCTAATAGTTTAAACCACCTGTTGGGAAGCAAATGAGTTGTTTTATCCAAGTTATTAAGGAGGATTTTCCGTGCACAGCTGTTGCACAGTAACATGCCTTTAGAAATCAACGGCCGCTGCCCAGAGAATCGTCGTTGCAAATTGTACCATGTAACATCACACGTAAAAATCTCAAACAAGTCTGCAAACAAGTTGTTACAAGTCTTTTCACAAGCTGTCAACAAGTTGTGTTCGCACTACTTGTTCCAAGTTTGTTGTAACAAGTTTGGAACAAGCTGTTAACAACTTGTAACAAGCTTGATGGCATTATCAGCCTTGTTACAAGACTGTGCCAACAAGTTTGTTACAGCAAGGTGATATAACAAGGATGTTACCAGGTTGTCAACACAAGGTTGTAACAATCTTGTTACATCAACCATGTAACGGACTTGTCAGAACAACCTTGCAACAAGTCTGTTAATTTCGACAAGGTTGCAAGTTGTCAACAAGTTGTTCCAAACCTGTTGACAACTTGTAACAAGCAGTGCGAATATATCTTGTTGACAGCTTGTTGGCAGACTTGTTACAAGATGTGAGATTTTTACGTGTGCAGCAAGCGTGTCAACAAATTGCAAGAATGCTGTTGTTTTGATCAAGTTGTTACAAGGTTGTCACTCACAACTTGTTGACAAATTGTTGACTGAACTGCAGGGCGATAACAAGTTGTTGGAACAACTTTGGTAGGTGTATATATATTTCCGCGCGCGCTGTCCACAATAATTTTTTCCTGGATTGTAGCTTTAGTCAAATCAGAGCCTCTCTAACACCGTTTACGAGACAATAGGGCCATTTATACGAGCGAAAATAAGCCGCGGCTTAAATAAGTCGCGAACGATTCGTATAAACATTCAATTTGCAATAAGCCGCGGCTAAAATAAGCCCAGGCTTGAAAGCTAGGCCTAAATAAGCCGCGGCTTATTGCAAATTGACTGTTTATACGAGTCGTTCGCGACTTATTTAAGCCGCGGCTTATTTAGGACGCGGTTTATTTTCGCTGGTATAAATGGCCCTAATATAACTGCACTTGCGAAATGAATAAGCACTTTACAGCTGGCATAAGAACACTTTGCATAACAATATCTGGAGAGCAAGAAAAATGCTGTGCTTTCCATCCAAATCCATTCTATTTCCAATAAAGGTCCATACAATTTCCATTCTATGGATTTTCAAAACTTTTTCCAGTGTTTTGCTTTCCGCGAAGAGAAAATGTTGTTTCCTTCAACAGGGGAACATTTGAGGATACATGAGGATTTTCAGATATTTTCCTCAAGAAAATCTTACCTTGGTGACCATTGTTTACCCTCTGTTTCCCGATCTTTCCTCGCATGTCTTTGTTTGTTTTCTAACCTGGATTTCTCGCGGGCCGCTTCTTCCATCTGACAAAGTAGTATATAAGAATTGCTTGTTGAAAAAATGACACCAAGAAAAGGAAACGAGAGTCCGTTATTTCTAAATCAATTTGTTCCCGTAACCTAATGCGCGCCAGCGCTATACCCTTGACGAGTAAAATCCTTATATCTATGGTAAAATCGTCTGGCGTTCGATAGAGTAAAATAATGAAGTATATAGAGCGCATTATAGCACGCAACGCAACTTACGTTTCCTGCTTCTAATTTTCGTATGTCGGGTCTCTTCCTACAGTCCGTTGGACATTGAATATCTGAAAGTCGAAAAATGGAAGTATTATAAAGAAGGGTGTTCCAATTCTATTAGGCCACGCTTTTTTGTTGTTGGATTACGGATTTTGCTCGCCAATATTAGGGCGGGAGGGCAAAAATTTAAAAAAAATAAAGAATTGTCTAATATATATCTAATACCACACGCACAGTGACAGGTACATCCAAAGTCAAGGAGTACACGCGACACGCGTAAAAACCTCGCATATTGTAACAAGTTTGCCAACAAGCCGTCAACAAGTTGTGTTCGCACTGCTTGTCCCAAGTTGTCAACAAGTTTGAAACAAGCTATTAACAACTTGTAACAACCTTGTTGATATTATCAGACTGGTTGCATGATGCATTGTTCCAACAAGTCCGATTCAGTCATGATACAACAATATTGTTACAACCTTGTGTCATCAACCTTGTAACATTCTTGCTACATCATGACTGCATCAGACTTGTTAGAACAATCTTGTAACAAGTCTGATAATGCCATCAAGCTTGTTACAAGCTGATAACAGCTTGTTCCAAACTTGTTACAACAACTGGGAACAAGCAGTGCGAACACATCTTCTCGACAGCTTGTGAACAGATTCGTAACAATTTGCTTGTAAACTTGTAACAACTACTGCATTCTTACGTGAAAACAGCGAAGTAAACATCGCCTCCTTCGGCCATGTTTCACGTTCACGCGGCGTGATTATGCGTGACAATTGCCTGCACGTCAGCCTGACTTTATTCTCGCACATTTAGTTTATATTTTTAGGTGTCTTGCTGGGAAAATAAATACTAATACTTTCTAAAATATGGTCGGATGGAAAAAAAACCCAACACATCAAAACTGATAAGCGGCATTTTTATCTTTTTCTGCTTTTTAAAAATACAAGGTCGGGATATCCGTAATCAAAAAAAAAAAAGAAGAGTGCCTTACTGCATATTCTCATGCATATAGAGTTAAATAGACAAATGTCGTAAAAACTAACCTCTAGTGTACAAATATTGAAAACGCAGAATAGGCAGTAACTGAAATCAGGCCTACATTACATTCAATACTTCGACTGCAGACTTTGTAGTTTGCGGCCAGCGGTTGAGGCAAGTTGCAAACGACCTACTTTATTCTCAGATTTAATTCGATTAACAACGTCGCGTTATATAATTCACTGTTTACGGTTGAAGCTATATTTCAAAGTGATATGCAAATCACGAAGGAAGTAAAAAAATCATGACCATGATTTCTGGCCATGCATGCAGTAATTTTTGCTCTATCAATTTCTGAATTGCACAAAATAAATTTTACTTTCCAATTACTACCAATGCACGTTACCTACTTACTGAAAGCTCTAACTCTTACCTTCGTTGGGTTCATTCAAATGCATCGTAAATGTCGTAAAACCGTACATTCTGAAGATATTAAAGAAAACATACAAATTGAAAACACAGGAATTAAAAATAATTTTAAACTAGAGGTTATCGCAAAGAAAAAGCTGCCGAAGCCTCGTATGAATGCCATATGAATGCTGTATGACTAATGGGAATTGGCATTAAAAGGGTAATTATAATTTTACTGTTTCCCGAGGGAAAGGTGCCTGACTTTTCAGAAAAGCTGCAAAAATCTGAGGGGAGGCCGGCGCGCACCTCTAAAAAAATCCGACCACTTACCGTGGAGCTATTTCAGGTTTCGGTGTCACTTTCCATAATGAAATTGGATCTGAATTTAAACCTGAAGAAAAAGAAAAGTGAGAAGTTTCAAAGAAATAGATGGTGAAGCCATTCAACCTCGTTCCCAGGTTCTTACCTCTTGTGGAGGAAAGACCCTGTAGGAGCTGGTCACGTGATCTGCTAAAATCTAGCAGATTTCTAATCAACTATCTTGGATTCCTTTAATCAAACTTGCAAAATAAAATGCAAGTTATAAATTAAAGTATAAATATTTTTCATCATCATCATCATCCATTAAAATCACGTGACCAGCTCCTACCAGGGTCTTTTCTCCACAAGAGGTCAAAGAGGTCAGAGCCCAGAAACGAGGTTGAAAGCCATTATGTACTGTACATTGTATTTGATCGTACCATTTTGGACTGACGTGTACTCCATTTTATCTTCATAATTCCCATCCAATAACAAACATATATGACCATTTGAATCCCGAATTTGCCCTGGAAAATGCAGTCAAATGTCAATATAAAAATCAAACCTATTACATATCTTAGTCAAAGACAATTATTTTTGAGAATTTCAGACAAACCTGTGACAATTTTATAGTTTTCCCGTACTCTCTTATAAGTTTGAAAGTGAATAGTACAAATTTCATTCGTTTGATGATTTGTTATGACAACCTCGCCATCCTAACAAAAAAATACATTAATTTTTTATCGTGTACATTATGACTGGCTTGCACTCTCTAACTGTTTTCTTTAGACAAAATACAGTTTGATCAAAGTGTGTGAACTGATGTACACACGTAAAAACGCGCAAGCTGTTACATGCAGGTGTGCAAACAAGTTGTGTTCCTAGTTGTAACAAGTTTGGAACAAGCTGTTAACAAGTAACAACTTGTCAGAAGCTTGATGGCATTATCAGACTTGTTACAAGGCTGTTCGAGTTAAACGGACCGGCTGCTCCGTTTTCAGCCAGGCAGAATTAGGATCCTCAAAGCAGGTGCTTACATGTTCTGCCCACAGCGTTCCAAACACGATATTATGTATTATAGTTTGTGGCTTCTTCCAACTAAAATGATCACCAGATTTCTTTAACTTTAAATGGACCATACCAGTAGGACACACTTTGATATACTACAGACGAATTAAAAAAAACGCGCGATTTAGGATAGGACCATTAAAAATGGATGGGGGGGGGGATGTATTTGGGTATAATTTATTTCTGAGAAGTGGGCATGTAACGAGTAATTTTTCCAGAGTACTTTTTACTTGGAAGTTGGAACAAAGACATTTTACGAAGTTACGTTTTACTTCGTTATTTTCGTGTTGCGGCAACCTGTACCCGAATTATTAGAATTACTTTATTTTTATTTTTTAAGTTTTTTCTCAGTCGCCACAAGGGCTACCTTTGGCAAATATCTGTCGCCATAGATGCCCGCTCATTTCAAACAACAACAACAACAACGACAACAACAACAACAACAACAACAACAACAACAACAACAACAACAACAACAACAACAACAACAACAACAACAACAACAACAACAACAACAACAACAACAACAACAACAACAACAACAACAACAACAACAACAACGACGACGACGACGACGACGACGACGACGACGACGACGACAATTTACTGTAAATTTCCAACCCCTAAAAGCTACCCAGTATAAGTAAAGCTTGTTCCGTTATAGTATACCTGTCCCCTGAATTTCGTATCCAGTTTATATTCTTGCCAAAATACCCAGTCTTGTGATTCGGCGTGGAACGCTGAAACAGGTGGATGGTGCGAAACCTGATAATGATAAATTTATTCTATTATCAGTGTACAAGTATAGACAGCTATTACCAAAACAGCGGATGTTCTCCATCGCCCAAAAAACATGTCACGTTCTCGTGTCAAAAATTCAGAATTCTTGTCTGGATCAATAGAGGTTTTATCTTCCAAAGTTTTGAAATGAACAGAAGATTTACCTACACCAAAATAGCGTGTTAACTTTTAACCCACAGGGTTAGCGCTAATCCGGCCTCTGGGTTAAAAGTTAACCTGCTTTGTGCATTTCTGGATGATCAGTTCGTTTTGTTTCAAAATTTCTTAAAATAAAACACGATTTCTGGAAAAGCATGAAAATATGTGTTATCCCGTGAACCAGGGGGGAGCGGGATGCAGTCTGCGAGCAGACTAGAAAATATGTAGTCGCATTCCTGAACGCAATAAGACTCGTTTTTTCGGATGAGAGGATGCATCCGCGGTTTTGGTAATAAATATTTCCGAAAAATTCCACGGGTCTTTACTTTTAGACATAAGAGTATAATCTACGTCGCAGTATACCTGTTCAGCAACAACGGTATACCCATGTTCTTCGTTAATATATTCAAACGTTTCTCCAAGTAACGGATTAAACGGTTTCCAAAATCTACAAAAAAGTGCAAGAACTGGATTGACACACAGACACAGGAGGAGAAAACGCGTAAAGACAATATGGATTATAGTAGTACACGATTCCATTTTTCATTCATGCAGGTTTGCATAGGTAATAGTATGGTTTTGAGTGCAATTGGACCATTTGCATTATAGACTAAATTTTGGTTTAGACAAAAATTTCATCACGTACAGCTTGAAAGAGCATCACAAAATTAGTAACATTCCAAAGTTTCGTTGCGAAATGTTGTAATACGCCGAAAAATATAGCCTTGCGAAATTTGCAATTTTCAGTCATTTTGTATTACAAACGGGAAATTGATGCCCCAACACCCGATTGGGCTGTCAATTTCCCACGTGCGTAATACAAAATGACTGAAAAACGGCAAACTTCGCAAGGCTATATTATCCGCATTTTACAACAATTCGCAACGAAACTTTGGAATATTACTAATTTTGCGATGCTCTTTCAAGCTGTGATGAAATTTTTGTCCAGATCAAAATTTAGTCTATAATGCAAATGGTCCATTGCACGAGTCCGAAGGACGAGTGCAATTTGAAGTCTTTGAAAAACTCACGAGTGTATGTTTTTTTCCAAATTGCACGAGAAACCATACTGTTACTTGTTAATACTAATATATATATGAAAAAATAATGCAGTCATGCGAAATAGTTAATTTTAATATAAATACTTTCAATAGAAAATCTACTAAAAAGTAAAAACGCCAGCCATTTTTATCATATCACTTGTAAATTATTTGGATTTTTTGTATTATTTTCTGCTAGAAATGGCTGTACCTTACAGTCAATGGAATTTGCACTGTATTTCATTTCATTTCTTGGCACTGTATTTCGAAACAATTGTACTGCTCTTAGCCAGTCAGAATTGAGAAATTTTTTCATGTATATTATTAACGTCGTTACACAGAGTGGATGCGATGCAGAGCTACGACTACGTCTAGTAGTCTACAGTTTCAAAGCATATACCTTCCTGGCACAGTTGAATAAGAAGAAACCATAAAAGCAGCAACGTATGCAAGTCTTTCCACGGAATTTCCACATTCTACAAACACATAACGCCGTCTTCAATAAACAGGCACCCCAGAAATAAATACACGCATGTTTTACTGACAGATATTAGGGAGCTTTATAAGATACACCGAATCTACGACGCGGACGTGACGAAAAACTGCCTCTACTATCGCAGTTTCACTTCACGGGTAAAAACTATGGATTGTTGTTGGTAAACAAAGCCAGGGACATGAGAACAACGAAGTAAAACTAGTCTCCAATTATTAACGACTGATTTTTAGTCGCGTCCGCGTCGCAGATTTGGTACATCTTAAAACTTAAGGAAAACACGCGGAAATATACCTGCCGCTTTGGTCAATATATCAGCATATTGGAGATCTTCACATAACCTCTGCAAGTATATAATACAGAAATATATCGTTCATTCTACATTGCATGTGTCCTTTGCATGACTGACAATTGATTTAAAAGATTTTTCGCGCCTTCGTTTCTCCTAGCCTCGGTTGTACACGCACGTAAAAACGCATAAGTTGTAACAAACCTGCAGAAGACCTGTAGCAGTGCTGTTCCAACAACTTGTCAACAGGATTTGCTCGCACTGCTTGTTCCCACTAGCTTGTTGACAACTTGCTACAAGATTGTTGAGCCCAACAGACTTGTTACAAGTTGTTCCAACAACTTGATATCGTCCAGCCATTCAACAATTTGTCAACAAGTTGTGAGTGACAACCTTGTAGCAACTTGATGGAATAACAACATTGTTGCAACTTGTTGACATGTAGTTTTCTGCATAAAATTTTTTGCTCTTTTCGTTTTCGCGAACTTCACGACATTTAAATTTGTCAACTCGTAAAGCCAGTTCCCACCGGGCACACGACGTTGTTTCAACGTTGAAATTTGGTAGAAAAAAGGTTGCGACGTCGACAACCTAATATCTACGTTGCTCTGACGTTGTTTTACAAACATTGGTTCAACAGCAGCCAACAGACGTTGAATTAACGTTCATTCATGGTTAAATGTACGACGTCGATTTGTGAACCAATCTCAACGTTGTTTTAACGTGGATTCAACGTTGAATTATGGTTGAAGAGATTGGCAACCTAATTTCAACGTTGTTTCAACGTCGAAACAGTAACGCGATCAATTTGCATAGTCAACCCTTTTTCAACGTCTATCCAACGTCTGGAAGGTCATTTCCAACGTTGATTCAACGTTGGATAAACGTCATTTTGCCCGCTGGGTTGTCGACCAGTTTCGCGCCTTTCATGTGCGCTTTTCTTTTCTCGTCCGTATAGTTTTACAACTTTTCCCGCTTTTCATTTTCGCCACTTACGAGAATCAGTGGCGGCGCCAGCCTTTTAAAAGTGGGGTGGATTTTCGAGCGGTGAAGGCGCGAGACACTTCTAGGGGGGTCCGGGGGCATGCCCTCCCCGGAAAATTTTTGAAATCTAGAGTCCCTGAAATACGATTTCCTGCATTTTCAGGGTGAGATTATTCAGAATTCCGAAAATTATAAAGTAAACAAAACACACGATTTTTTCATGACTATACGTATATATAATACCTACAAATGCAGTATTACATCATAGTCAATAGAATAAGGTTAGGGAACTCGATGCAGACAAACAGCAAAAGACCTCATTATCTATGTTTTTGTCTGGTTTATGCAAGGAACGATCGGTTCATCGTCATGAGTGTATTATTAGTTACCAATAGCAGTGTGCTGGTTTAATTACCCGGTCGTAATATTACACAATGGCTAAACAAAAACATAACTATTGGTTACTCTAGCATACAATACACACATGACGATGAATCGACCATTTTTTTTTGCATAAACCAAGACAAAATCATAGATAGGTCTATTATGTCTGCATCGAGTTCCCTAACCTTCTTATGTTATTGACTATGATTACATTGATTGACAGCTGCCGAAAGGAATTTCTACTTCCAGGAAAATTGAAGTCAACATAATTTTATATTTAAATACAAATGGAAATAACTGTTAGGTAGAATAATAATGGCTATATGTTATCGTAGATCTCCTTGCATGACAAGCTTATGAGGTTTTGCAAGCTTAAATATTTCCACTAATTTGGTAAGTTCAATATTGTTGGCTAGATCTCGTTCGTTGCTAATCTGGACAAGGTCCTCGAGTCTATCAGGTGACATAGCAACTCGCAAATCATTGTTTATTATTTTGACCTTGCTGTGTGTGCGTTCACATGATGCCACTGTACTGTCACAGGCAAGGTAGCGACCTCAAACAGGTCGGGTAAAGGTGGTGCAGATCATCTTTGCTGAAAACTTCGAACAAGGAGGGCAAGCAAATCCAAGGTGGAAACTTTCTTTTGGACCCTTTCTCTAGACTCTTTCCTTTCCTTCTCTTCGCTGCTATGATGCTCGTATGTAATCTTCCAGTTGTTACATTGAATATTCCAGTCATATGTACTCTTCGTACCATTTCTTTTGGAATGTAAACTTTCTCATCGATATTTCCGATGTTGAAAAATCTAAAATAGGTCTAACCGTCAAGATTCGAAAACGAAGGTTCTATTTGCCTCCCTCACACACAATTTCACTTGATGGATCTCTTCCTTCAAACATTTTTCTCTTTCAGTTGTGTAGTGATGCGTTCCAAGAAGCTAATGACCATATGTTGCGCGAACGGTGCATTAATTAATTAACATATCTCCCTCACATCTCAGCAGCAGGACCAAACTTCCGCATCACACATTACCCCTTGCACTTAATTTGGGTAATATGTTAACCCATTATGATGGGTTTCCTTCGGCGGTCGTAATCAGTGCCTGCAATATTCTAATGGTAAATACCGCATATATGAAACGGTCTTTTGTCAAAAGTAAAGCGAAGATCTTTTAATACCGGTTTTTATTCACACAACAAAGACTGAATTTATTAAGTTAGATCTAAATAACTGGACTGATGTCACAAACGTACCCCCCCCCCCAAATTTTCTCACCGGATTTGGACAAATTAGAAAATTGACCTTGAAGAGAACTGGGGGGGACGTGTCCTCCCCAGTCCTCCCCGTGGCGCCGCCACTGACGAGAATATAGAATTTGCGGTCAGTGAATATAGCGGCAATGTCTGTTCCAATGAAATGACGCCGGGATCTTACACTCGTCAACAATGATAATTTTATACCGTGTACATTGTTGTGAACTGTGATTTCTTTATAACTAAAACGATTTAAGCCCCGTATGTACAGACGAGCAAGTTTTATTTGCTCATGTGTACAGCAAAAATTTTCAAGAAAACCTTGACGTGTACAAGTAATACTTCTATGGTTTTGTCAAACAAAATGCGGCCTTCACGTTAGATAAATGTTTAACAACACACGAGAAACAAATGTTGTCAAGGGACACTTGTCAACGAAAACCTGTTGACTGTGTCTGTGATGTATGATTCCAGGTATAGACGGAATTTTGATCTAGACAAGGAGAACGAAAACCATTACCCTAGCTGGAAAGAGCATCTTAAAATGAGTAAAATTGCAAAGTTTGGTTGCGAATTGTTGTAAAATGAGGAAAATATAGCCCTGTGAAGTTCGCAAATTTTGTATATATTTGCATATACACGCGGGAAAAATGACCATTTTTTAAGCCGAAAGTGGTTATTCTAACCGCGCACGTAATACAAATATATACAAAATTTGCGAACTTCACAGAGCTTTATTTTCTTCATTTTACAACATTTAGCAACCAATCTTTGCAGTTTTACTCATTCTAAGACGCTCTTTCTAGCTGTGGTGTTGGATTTCGTTCTTCTTGGTTGATCAAAATTAAATCTATAGTATAGGTATAGCTGGAATCACCCATTCAATACTATATAGTAGAGGTGTGCAAATCCGATCCGAAACCGATCCGAATCCAATCCATTCGGATTTCGGAAACAAAATATTCATTTCGGATCGGATTGATAAAGTTGTTTCGTAGTCGGATCGGATCGGACTTCGATATCCGAAATAAAATGAATTAATTATCCACGCATTATCGCAAGAATTAATTATTATCCATGCATTTATGAAAGCATTTTATAATATAGCATTTGTAAATTCTGAACGCTGATTGGCTAAGAGCCGTGTTGATATAACTCCATGTCAACACGGGAAATTTTCCGCCGCTTGTAACACGGAAATTTTTCTTATTCTTCGGGCTTTTGACATTGCTATATTATAAAACAAATATAAAACATTTTTTCCGTATTGATATATAGTTATATCAACACTCGTGGAAGTTGGGAAAACTTGAAATTGTGTGAAAACACTCCGCCCTTCGGGCGTCGTGTTTCCACACAATTTCTCGTTTTCCCAATTTCCACTCGTGTTGATATAACTGTATATCAACACGGAAAATGTTTTATATTTGTTAAATCGCGGTTGTCGCTGCATTATTCGTTTGATACTTCAATTGGACGTTACTTTGTCAGCTTCTTGACATGTATTTCTTGCTTTTATATTTATTTGGTTAAATATTTCAACTTGAATGAGAAATTTATTTTATTAATTAAAGAATTCTTCGGATCGGATCGGATTGGAATTCTTTATCAAAACTCGGATCGGATTTGGATTAGACAATTTCGGATCGGATTTTAAACATTAGACAATTGTCGGATTATAAACGTCCAATCCGATCTGATGCACACCTCTGTTATATAGTCACTAACTTCTGACGAAGGGCCTGCGCTGTGTGTATAAAATATTTCTGAGAGAAGTGGCAGAACTTACCTGTAGAAATGATATTGGTTCATTGAAATAGACGGGCATCGTGACTTTCGTTAAATCTTTACCAATAACTGTCTTCAAAAAACTGAAGAGATTCCTAATCGATGATTTCTCTCTCGTTTTCGGCAACAATTCTCGTCTTACTTTGGGATTTTTGAAAACTGAGAAGTGGAAATATAACAGCATTAGGAACTGTTTAATATATCTTATTGAAAACCATCACACATTGGACTGACTTGCTGGCTGGGTTGGCCTCAGGGGCATAGGAAGCATTAAAAGATTGGGGGGGGGGCACTTTGAACAAATTAGCAACATTAGCTTGTACAAAAAGGGCACTTTGCATAAAAATTGGCTGATAAACCAACTTACTAACCAACCAATAGATAAAACAATGGTGGTTTTGAGGGCTGCCTGACTTGACCAACCAACCAGCCTACCAATTGTTTGACTAACTGACTAGACTGTCCAACCGACCGAATAACTCGACTGACTAGCTGATTGACCAACTGACCAATTGACCGAGCAACCCATTGACAGCCCAACTTGGTAATTTACCCAGGGGAACAGTTACCCCTGTATATTACCAATATGTTAAGGTAACTATATGCAGTTTACCTCCACTTTCCTTAAGTAGCTGGTATTCTGTCTGTTTTTCCTCTTGTTCTGCCAGTTCACCATTCTATATAGAATTTGGTAAGATTTAGTAAGACAATACCATTATGGTGTCACTGGAAGGCAACAGGGGCTATCCTGTAGTAACCTATATGGGGCAGATAGTTCTAATTAACATACACATTTTCACTGTAGTGGCATACTCTGGTTATACTGCCTGCATTGTTGCTTTATACTAACAAACTTACAAGCATAGACAGATTTTCAGATTTTGCTCTGGGGGGATGCCAAAAATTCAGGGGGGATGCCAAAAATTCAGGGGGGGGAAATGAGCGAGAGGGAGTGTATATTTAGGGGTGTGTGCACCCCTTTCATTCCCCCCAAAAATCTGTCCATACCTAATTTCCAGTTGGGCATCCTCGCCACCTTTTAGACATTTCTTTTGTTATTTCTGTACTTTACTGTATGTTTTGTTGTGTGGTGAATTAAATTCTATCTATCTATGAGTATCTAATTTAATGTCTCAATAGTTTATGAGTGTAAATATGACATTGGTGAAGTATGAGGAAAATATTACTGTTAAGGTATAAGTTGTTCTCCATACCATTGCCATTTATAAGGGCCATTCAACAATTACTTACATCAAATTTTGGGCTATTTTTTACACCTCATCCCCCCTATGTAATCACCTTTTGCTACCCTACCTGCCCTCTGATATTAATTACATGAACTATTCCCCCTCCGCAGAATGGAAAAATGAACCCATTGAGTGGTAACACTCTCCCCTGGGCACATCTGGACGAATTGCTGCTAAAAGAGTTAACAGGGTGCATGGGCAGATAGTCTGATTAACCCATTGAGTGACAGCACTCTCCCCCTGACGAGTAAAATCATCTGGCGTTAGACAGAGTAAAATAATAAAGTAGGCCGCACCTGGGCGCATTGCCACTTAAAGGGTTAACAACGATTTATTACACATGTTCCTACATGAACTTTTTAACTAAGTTTAGAATCATAATTATCTTGTACATCATATTATTTAAAATTATTCAGGACTTCTATGCTCAGTGGATGATATCTATTATCAAATCGATAATATTGATGTTTTGAGAGGCGATCTATCTCTAGTATAAATCTGGACAATGGGTCATTCCAGAAAAGATCAACACTCCCTCCCCTATGGCAGGGGGGGAAGAAACATTCCAAAGGGATAGCGGGATCAACTTCCAATTTCCTTTGTCGGGGAGCTATGGATATTTTCTGGAATGATCCAATACTTAAGTAGTTTAATCACGCATCACAACAATACATGCTTTAATTATCATATAAAAGCCTTTTACAATATTGGTAAATATCACTGAGTTTTAAAAGCGTTTTCCAAAAAAAAGTTAAAGTTTAAAATTTCCAAAATGATTTGCCACAAAATTAGCAAAAAAAAATCAAATTACAAATCCCAAGGATTAATGTTTAATAGGCCCCTGACAGTTTAAGGCTTTTAAAGAACGAACAATAAGTAGCCTTAATTGAATTTAATTGCAAACCGCTAAACCTCAAATACAAAATAAAGCGAAATGCCTAAATATACGTGTGACAGATGATAAAATATATATGTATTTATACCTTCTAACATGTAACAAAATGCTTCTAAATAACACACTAAACAATTAGAACGTTTGAGATTTTCTAGATCCGAATTAGAACATTCACAAAGTAACAAACGTTATAATATAAACATGTCATATAAATAGATATTTTCGAGTCGCGATTTCGCCGGCTTTGTGGCCATTCAATTCAGCCTACCTCTAAGCTGTGATCGTCTAGGTCTACCATCAGTGGCATATCACAGCAAAGCTTTCAAACCAGCGGGATTAAAGGCTACCAGAAAACTCTGAAAATAAATCCTTTCTGTCTGTTCTGAGAGGAAAATAAATAAAAAAATAAACATAAAGATTGAATTTGGTCACTCGAAGGTCGATTGAGCCCTCTGCTGGTGTGGGCAGCTGCGTCGACACTAACCTGAAGTTCAGGCCCTATCACAGAATAGGGCCTGACACAAAACCTATCTAAAGTGTGGGATTCCCGTCCACCTGGTGGACGGGAAATCTGATTGGTTGATCAGCATCATGAAGGATTTTGATTGGTTGCAAGTTCACATAAACAACAGTTTTAAAAATAGCTCGGTCAAGTCAAGGCGAGAATTAATATAAAGGTCAAACGCACGTAACAAATTCCGTTATCGATTTCTTCGAATTTCTTTTCTTTTATGCTTTATGGCAGAAAATAAATCAAACAAACAGTATTTTGAAAGGGCTTCATCAAAATCTTTGACGAATTTTGGATACACACGACGCTGAAAGAACAGCCAAACTAGTCATGTATTCGAAAGCTTGTTGTTGACAGCCAAGATGTTCTGCCAAATTGCTTCGCCGGCAAAAGTCTTATTTCTAATATCAGGTCCTACCGGCGTTGTTTTCTGAGCTACATCGCCTTCTTCGTGGTATGATTGAGAATTTAATTGTTGCTGTTATTAGCCCGTTAGTCGTTAGAGTATATCCGCGTCCAGCAAGTTGAGACCTTGAGAAAGCTTGGCAGTCAAGCCGTGCACAGAACTGACTAATTAAATCTTTGTTTGCTGTTCGCCTGTTCGGTTAAATAGAGAAACTGACTCTTAATTATATAAAAGTACCTTGAATTTTTAAGTTTAATTAAAAAGCAAAATGCTCTGCGGACATGTTCATGCGAATATAATTTTTTTGTGTAACGAAATCTACAACACTTGTCAATCATATTGCATGTGTGTCTAAAAATAACATGTGGGCGTCCCACGGTCTAGACAGGTTTTGTGTCAGGCCCTATTTCAAATTAGGGCCTGAACTTCAGGTTACGTCGACACCGACGACACGTCATATCGGATGACATATTTACATAAAATCTCAGACATTTCTTTTACTAGGCAATTGCTATTTTCCCCACTAAGGTCTACTAACATATTCGCAGGTTATAACAATTGAGAAGTTCAATTTCTATAGTAAATACTGTCTTTAGATTTAATTCCTAAACTTACATATATATGATGCATGATTTATAGTGCGTTATCAAGTATTTACTCGGGTAACAGTGTTACAACTTACAAGTGTTACACTATCTTTAATTAGGGTTTAGGGTAGGGGTGGGGTTAGGGGTGGGGTTAGGGTTAGGATTAGGGATAGGGTTAGGGATAGGGTTAGTATGTGCAACACTATGCAACACTATGTAACAGACAGTAACACTATGTAATACTATGTAACACTATGTAACACTATGTAACACTATGTAACACTGTCAACACTCTGTAACACTATGTAGCACTGTGGAACACTATGTGACAATGTGTAACACTATCTAACACTATGTAACACTAGCTATGTAGCATTGGAACACTATGTAAGAATATATAACATTGTTTAACACTGTGTAACACTTGTAACAGTGTTACAACTGAGTGCCATATATAATAAAGCCACTCTAAATCGTGCATGGTATATAAACTTAAAACAACATTTCATACCGGCTCTTATACGATGTCATAGATTACTTTTGCAAAACTTCAAAAAACGCCACCTTTTTCCAAAAAAGGCACTGACTAGCTTTGAAATTATATTGAAATCTGATGTACTTTTTAGCCACAGACCGCCGTGGCTAAAAGTGTAGTGAAATCTGGTATACTTTTTAACCACAGACCGCCGTGGCTAAAAAGTATACTGAAATCCGATATGCTTTTAGCCACAGACCACCGTGGCTAAAAAGTATACTGAAATCTGGTATACTTTTTAGCCACAGAGCGCCGTGGCTAAAAAGTATACTGAAATCTGATATGCTTTTAGTCACAGACCACCGTGGCTAAAAAGTATACTGAAATCTGGTATACTTTTTAGCCACACATCGCCGTGGCTAAAAAGTATACTGAAATCTAGTATATTTTTAGCCACAGAGCGCCGTGGCTAAAAAAGTATATAGTGAAATTTGATATGCTTTTTAGCCACAGATCGCCGTGGCTAAAAAGTATACTGAAATCCGGTATACTTTTTGGCCACAGAGCGCCGTAGCTAAAAAGTATAGTGAAATCTGATATGCTTCTTAGCCACAGATCGCCGTGGCTAAAAAGTATACTAAAATCTGGTATACTTTTTAGCCACAGACCGCCGTGGCTAAAAAGTATACTGAAACCTGGTATACTTTTTAGCCACAGAGCGCCGTGCCTAAAAAGTATAGTGAAATCTGATATGCTTATCAGCCACAGATCGCCGTGGCTAAAAAGTATACTGAAATCAGGTATACTTTTTAGCCACAGAGCGCCGTGGCTAAAAAGTATACTGAAATCAGGTATACTTTTTAGCCACAGAGCGCCGTGGCTAAAAAGTATACCGAAATCTGGTATACTTTTTAGCCACAGAGCGCCGTGGCTAAAAAGTATAGTGAAATCTGATATGCTTTTTAGCCACAGATCGCCGTGGCTAAAAAGTATACTGAAACCAGGTATACTTTTTAGCCACAGAGCGCCGTGGCTAAAAAGTATAGTGAAATATGATATGCTTTTAGCCACAGACCACCGTGGCTAAAAAGTATACTGAAATCTGATATGCTTTTAGCCACAGACCACCGTGGCTAAAAAGTATACTGAAATCTGGTATACTTTTTAGCCACAGAGCGCCGTGGCTAAAAACTATAGTAAAATCTGATATGCTTTTTAGCCACAGATCGCCGTGGCTAAAAAGTATACTGAAATCCGGTATACTTTTTGGCCACAGAGCGCCGTAGCTAAAAAGTATAATGAAATCTGGTATACTTTTTAGCCACAGAGCGCCGTGGCTAAAAAGTATAGTGAAATTATCTGATATGCTTTTTAGCCACAGAGCGCCCTGGCTAACTGAAAGTATATTGAAATCTGATGTACTTTTTAGCCACAGAGCGCCGTGGCTAAAAAGTATAGTGAAATCTGATATGCTTTTAGCCACAGACCACCGTGGCTAAAAAGTATAGTGAAATCTGATATACTTTTTAGCCACAGATCGGCGTGGCTAAAAAGTATAGTGAAATCTGATATGCTTTTTAGCTTCCATGGCTAGCATGTGGTCGGTACAAGCTCGATCGTTCGTCAGTTGGTTGAAATCACGTTACACCCCCCACCCCCTGAAAAATTTCCTGGGACGGCCCTTCACGTTGGTTTGTGGCTACAAAGGATAGCGGATTTAGGGAAACCTTATAGATACGGCGGTTTGTGGCTACAAATTAGGATAGCGCCTAGCGGAATTCAGTATTCCTTATTTCCTTATGGCCTACGCCGGTTTGTGGTTATAAAGGATACCGGATTTCGGTATACCACATAGCCAAGGCGGTTTGTGGCTCAAACATTTTTGCAAATGCGAACTACACACGTAAAAATCTCACAACTTGTCAACAAGATGTGTTCGCAACAGGCTTGTAGCAAGCTTGTCAACAAGTTGTAACAATGCTGTTATATATTTTAGCAAGTTGCTACAAGTGCAAGCTTGTCACTCACAACTTGTTGACAAATTGTTGAATGGCTGGACGATAACAAGTTTAGTTGGAACAACTTGTAACAAGTCTGTTGAACTCAACAACCTTGTTGTTAAGATGTCAACAAGCCGTTGACAACTTGTTAACAAGCTGGGAACAAGCAGTGTGAACACATCCTGTCAGGACAAGTTGTTGGAACAGCATTGCTACAAGTCTGCTGCAGGTTTGTTACAACTTGTGCGTTTTTACGTGTGTACGAGAATAATTTGCCGACAAGTCCGTTATTTTGCTGAAAAGATGTTTTGTGGGGTGTGTGACCATCCACAGGCACCCCTGCTAGTAGCCTGCATGGCAGTCATGCTTGCACGATTTTAGGGACCGCCTGCAATGAAGGCTACCCTGAGAGCGACGTACCACTCGACAACCCTTCCTTTTGGTTACATGGAGTATTGCAGAATACTCACTGACCAACTCAAATGTGATCGCGCTGGCTCGCACGTTCCTTTTATCACGCGTTCAAAGATTGAGAAAGAGTACTAAAACACGTGCTGGAGTAAAAAATTGCCTTTTTTAACGTTTCTAAATAAAATGGGCAAGGATAAAACTAGTAAGAAGGTAGGTCTATCACTGTGTTAACCCGATTTCTATATAGAATGCGAAAATAGCGTTTTGATGGGAAAAAATGGTCGGTGTTTATGGTCGGACCTGAGACCTTGTGTACTTGATCTTTTATAAACAATCTTCCTTTTTGTTCGATACGTAAACTAGGGTATTTATTCGTCGATTTCTGCTGAATGTAAAACTTGGACATATTTGTATTGACAAGGATTCTCGAAGTGAATAAATGCTAAGAAAATTTCAAATTTATAGGAAAATGTTAGGCGCCCTTGATCATGGTCTGATCTCCTGATAGCTTTGGAATACTATGAGTTTGCCACCAGCTTTTCCACGTTGAGAAGTAGCGTGTAGGCATTTGTTGAAGGTTTATGCGTATTCTAGTGTATTAAATAATTGTCTAGTTTTTGACTGTTGAACTGTCTCCTGTTTTACAATATTTTAATCGAAGTGACTAGATGGGGGAATCTGAGAATCAGTAAACGGTAAAAATTTTCGTATTTTAACGGTATAAACAATAAGTAAGATTGGGTCATTCCAGAAAACATCCATACCACCCCCACAGAGGAAATAGGAAGTTAACCCCCCTTCGGATGTCCTAATACATTTATTATTATCAGAAACAATTTTTTCTCCCCTCCCCAGAAATTTCCTCCGTGGGGGGAGTATGGATCTTTTCTGGAACGACCCATTTTGGTATTTTAACGGTAAATCTTTGAAAAGTGTTCTGAAACGATAAACAGTATTTTTTACTCGTGCTTCGCGCTAAATTTTTAGTGTTTTCATGACTAACGGTAACCGAAATTGAGTGAATCACGACTCACCGTATACCCCATCAACACCCTCCTATACAGCCAGCTATTTAGTAAACTGCCAGCTCAGAGCTTGAAATAACAGCTGGTCAAAGATTGGCAAGAAATTTATTATGATCGGTGGAAAAGCAGGGTTTCCAACCTCAAAAAGCAAACTGCCGATCACCATGATCAGGAACTTTTGGAACTTTTCTAGCCCTGCGGCTATATAGTGACTATAGTTATTAGTTAAAGTTGAATTTTTAAGTTGAAAGATAAACCAATCCCAAAACTTCTCTAAAGCCTGGTTCACATATGCCTGCGGTATGCCTGCGCTATCATTGTTTACAGCTGTTGATTCATACATTCTTTTGTCATTAATAGCAGTTCAACCAAATAGTTCACAGTAGCCCGCCGACATACCACAGGTATATGTGAAGCAGGCTAAACCCTATTGCCAAGACCCTAACCTTTTGAGAGTTACAAAAGGTAGAAGAAAAATGTAAAAAATTTAAAGAAAAATAATGCTAAGTCAGACAAAACACACTCTGTGCTAAGTCACACAAAACACACATGCAGCGCCTTTACTGCATACGCTAACGGCAACTACTAAAAAAATAAAAGTTTTTATATTACTACAAAATAAATACGAAGTGACTGCCGGCTGTCTAGTGACTTTGATTTTAATTTGTAACAATGCTCTCATTGTTACAAATTAAAATCAGAGTCACTAGATACAGGGTTCGAGATTGGAATTTTTTACTAGTACATCCATTATGGATACCGGCATTTCAAACTTGGTATCGAAATTCAAAAATCGATATCCAAATATAAGAATATGGTAGAATCATGATATCGAATGTTGAAAACTTCGAAACACATATATACACACAAGCCATTAGGTATTCTTTACTTTTAGTTCACTACAGGGTACAGAGAACATTGATATAGTAGGTTACAATGTACAATAGATATGCATTATTTGTAAGTATATCCCTAACCTTAAGTCCTTAACCACATATATAAACATATTATTATAAATTTCCTCTGTTCTAGTGTTCTTCACCAAACAATTTTGCTGTAATAACTAAAATAGCTTAATATGAAATCCTCCAAAGTCTGATTGTAAATTTATTGTCACTTTAAATTTGGTATTCGAACATGTGCTTCGAGATCAAAACAGAGAAGAATGCGGAAGTGGAAATGTAGCCTGACAATGAAAACACCCGCCAATTTCAGGTGAATTTGCGGGTGTTTCAGGCTCTCAGTAATATATATTTTAGTGTTCACTGCTCAAAGTTTATGAGCGTTTCAAACATTATCTGTAAAATTATGTATATATTTATGATTCCATTTGATAAAGTTTATAAGTAATGTTCAACAATTGATATTTGGGCAAGAATTTCCTGGTATCCAGTTACCAAGGTTTTAACATCTGGTTTTAACATATCGTCAAGGATACTAGGGTACCGCCAATCTCGAACCCTTCTAGATAGCCGGCAGTCACTTTGTATTTATTTTGCAGTAATATAAAAACTTTTATTTGCAGTAGTTGCCGTTAGCGTATACAGTAAAAGCACTGCGTGTGTGCTTTGTCTGACTTCGCACGGAGTGTGTTTTGTCTGACTTCGCTTTTTTTTTTTCTATTTTTTTATGGAAACTTATTTGGATGGGTCAGTATATACTTATGGTAACCAGTATCCAGAAGTTGGATACTGAATTCTCAGGGGACAGGGGGAATACTAAAACTTTGGTTGAAGTTGGAATGAATGAATTTTTAAAATTTAAAAAATTTTAAAAATTCATTTGCTCTAACCTGTAAATAATTTGTGGGAGTTTTTTTTTGTGTTGTAATCTTGTAAAAGCTGTAAAAAGCGAACAACTTGCCATTTTCTCATTCGCAAAATGTCGGAAATTCAGTTTCAGCCGCCATTTTGTTTTTCTCTACTAGCAGGATATGAGCTAAATATATCCTGCTAGTAGAGAACCAATCAGGTTGCAGAATACCTCATATCCAGACCTTGTGTATATAATAAATATTCATATTCTCCATTTGTAACATAGCATGGATAATCTCAGTTTTCATACCACCTACTTCAGTTTAGCATCCTTTAGAATCATTTGTATACACCTGTTGAAGGCTAAAGCCGGTTTTCCACTTCAACCTTAGACCGTGTCAACTACAGATTTTCTTTACCAGCTTATTTTTGTTGTAACACTATAGCAAGATGATAGAACAGTTTAAACAGAATGTGTAGAGCTATCCAGTATAAGTAAAGTTATTTTGGCTCAAGCCTGAAAATAAGCAGCCGGACACTGTCCGACACCAAAAGGGCAAATGTCTGGCAAAATGCTTTTCTCAGCTCTCAGCAGACAGTATGTCTGGTACAGTAATACTGCTATAATTATATTGTTGAAAAGCGAAAGATACATACTGTGAATATATAAGCAAAGCTAGCTATACAGTGCACACTGAAGTATAAATTAGTTTTTTGAAGAGCTGGTCATGAAAATTTTGCTTGAAAACTTTTGTGCTTGCTTCCAGGCCACATCAGATCTGCCAACTCTCCCGACATAGGCTTGTTTTGGCTTGGTTTAATATTTACAAAATATATTTAGAAGTGCAAAAGTGGTTCAGAAGGTGATGTTGAGCTCAAGAAAAGAAAGAATACCATGGATGATGATGTCATTGTTGCAAAGAAACAGAAAAAAATAGAGAATGGTGCCGCAGTCGAAGGAAAGAAAAAAGAGAAAGTGAAAAAGGACAAGAAAAAGACAAAGAAGGAAAAGGTAGGTTAACTATGTGACATTGGAATACAGAGTTCTATGCTGATGCATAACTTTTCTTTAATAACAAAGGGTGTGCAGGTGGGACACCCAATAACACCCGATTTCTATTGGCCCTCCAGCAGTGTGTGAGAAAACATTTTCCGCTTCTTTCGTACCTCAGCCAGCGGAAAATAGCACATCCATACCTAGAAGTTTGTAGAAGTTTTAAATATTTATATCCCCATACTTGTACTTTAAAAGGAAACTGTTGCTGTAAATGGCAAGGAGAAGAAAAACAAGAAAGAAAAGGAATTGCCAATGGAGGTCGATCAAGACTCCGCTGACTCTTCAGAAGATGAAAAACCTAAAAAACAGAATACTGTGAATAAGCCAGATGCATTGAAATTGATGAGCGTGCAAGACAAGTCTTCCTCTAGTGATTCCGACTCGGAAGAAGAAACACAGGCGAAACCGAAACAAACAGCACAAACCAAGACTCAAACGAAAACCCCTCCCCAGAAGGCAAAAGAATCGTCAAGCGACAGTAGTGATTCATCTGAAGATGAAAAGAAAGCAAGCAAGGTTCCAACTCCTAAAGATTCGGGGAAAGTAAAGAAACCAGGGAAAGCAGCAACCCCTGGCAATGATGGAAAAAAGACTGCCACACCAAAAGCGGAGAAGCAACCGACAAAAAAAGAATCGTCTAGTGACGGTGAGTCTTCGTCAGATGATGATGATGAGAAAGCACCACCTAAACAGCAATCAAAAACCACCCCAAAAGCAGCTCAAGCCAAAACCACTCCAAAAGCAGCTCAAGCCAAAACCACTCCAAAACAGCAAAAGCAAGCGAAAAAAGAATCATCAAGTGAGGACAGCGACTCATCTGATGAGGAAGCTCCTGCCGCAAAGAAACCAACCAAGGCAGTTGCAGCAACCAAGGCCCTGACACCTGCGGCTAAAAAGGAAGTGAAGAAGGATGACTCTTCCAGTGATGATTCATCTGATGAAGAGGAGCAGAAGACTGCAAAGGAGCCTGCAGGAAAGAAGGAAAAAGCGAAGGCCAAAGCACCCGCAGCAACCAAAGCACCGGCAGCAAAAGGTAAGGAATCCTCCAGTGACGATTCATCTGATGAAGAGGAACAGAAGACTGTAAAGGAGCCTGCAGGAAAGAAGGAAAAGGCCAAGGCACCCACTGCAAAAGGTAAGTTGAATTTAATACATATTGCTTAAAGGGAAATGACAATATAAATTTTTAGTTTCTCATTTGAAAGAACTTTTGAAACTATGAATCAACTTCTTTTACCAATGTTTCGTATCTTGCTTAGTTCTTGAAATATTTTAACTTGAAGTAATGAGATGTCTGCCATCTTGGATAAATTTTTGATCTCATTAATGGTAGCTTTGGTGACGTCATAACGGGATTAACCATTTAAAAGTATTTGTTGCTAACCAAATATTGATTGGTAGATGTTTTGAGTGATCTTTATATTTCGAAGGGCAAACAGAGTATAGTTTTGAGTGCAAAATAATTAGTGTTTGTCTAGATAAAAAATGTTGCATGACCCCTGTTGTGACGTGATATGCATATCTACAAAAATTGAAGATGGCGGACATTTCATTCCTTTCAATCAAAATATTTGTAGAAGTAAACAAGATATGAAAAAAACGGTAAAAGAGTATTATATACCCAATATATACCTTACTATGGCAGCATCTTAGTATAAATACAACTCTACAGCTCAGTTGGTCAGAGCACTTTAGTAATGGTACCGGCAAAAAGTAAGTACGCAGATAGCAAGATTTCCGCGTACCTACGTGCATGGTACGTGGCTAAAAAAATAAGTACCAGACCGTAATAATGGCGTACCTCCAGTATATAAGTCTGGGTTCGTACGGAACTTGAAAGTCCTTGAATGTCCTTAAATGTTTCTTGCGTTAGTTCTTGGATATTTTCTGAAATTGTTTGACATTCAAAACGAACATTTTGTTGAATTGATTTTGCATGTTCATACCTGACAAAGCTGTTTGAAACTCATTAAAGTTGCGTTTTGAACAATTCAACGTCAGATTTTACTGATTTCTAACCCCTTTTCGTCAGTATTCAGTCCTTGAATTTGCTGATACATGTCTTTGAATGTAACTCTTCCTCACATGTACGAACCAGGGTGATAAGTACGCGAATTATCGCACCGTGAACTTTTATAATATAAAGATGAAAATATTCGGAGTCTCCATTAATTTATACTGTATAATTATATTTTATAAAAATACTTAGTGTTTATGATGATGATACGTTTCTCCAATGTTTTATTGCTTGAACCTGTTTCTCTTCCATTCCCGTAGAAAAAGCGAAGGAGGAATCGTCGAGCGACGATAGTTCAGATTCTGAAGACGAAGAAAGCAAAGTGCCGATGAAAGCTGGGAAAACAACAACACCAACGGCCAAAGCGAAACAAGACAGCTCTGATGAAGACGATTCTGACGAGGACTCCAGTTCGGATGAGGAAGAAAATCAAGATGGCAGTGATTCAGACAAATCTTCAGAAGATGAAGAAACTAAAAAGAAGCAGAAAGAGAAAGCAAAGAAAAGGAAGACGGCTGATGATGATAACAATAACAGCTCAGCGAAGAAAGCCAAAACTGATGACGAATCTGGAGGTGTGATTTTAACTTTTCTAGTCATTAAATACATGTTTCTTTTGCTTTTAAATTAATAGTGTGTTAAAAGTACTGTTTAGTTTGCTTACCTTAAAAGTTTTGTTTCAGAAAAACACACAGTGTTTGTTGGAAATATTGCTTTTGATGCAACTGAAGACGAGTTGAAGAATGTTTTTGAAGAAAACGGTCTCACTCCAACTGGTGCGAGGATATTAACACGACCCGATGGCAATTCAAAGGGGTGAGTGTTATGTAATGGCGTATTTCTTTTAAGAGCGAAATATTCTAGAATATATAATCTAAGAGCGAAATAAGGACCTTACGATTTGTAGAGAGTTCCTACAATAAATAATTGCGCTTAGGGTAATAAGTACAGGAGTACAAAAGTAGATTACTGATTAATTCCATGGACAATACTTCCCTATTTTCGCCCATAATATAGACAATGGTTTTAGAATGTGCTTAATTGACACAAGAAGCATAAAATATCTGTGGCACAGAGTTCAGTGAGCAATTTACGGCAGAGAGGAGGTCCCTGTTTCATAATTTCTTAACAGACAAAAAAGACAAAGGGAACATTTTTCAGTTTCATGGTTCTATAAAAGAAGTTCCAGCACTATCCGGCAAAATGTACCGATATCCAGATCTAGCACATCCCTGTGTGATTTACTCCTGTTGTTGTGTTTTTACTTACTTGGTAATCAATCTTGTTTAATCCTTGTTGACTTTTAAGTCAAACAAGAACTTAAAAGTTCTTTGTATGTTTGCATGGCGATAAAATAGAATAGTTTTGTTTGTGGAAACACCACGTAAATTTATTACTGCAAAGCTTTCGATCCGTAAGCCCGGATCTTCATCAGTGCTAATAATTAGCCTGCGAACAGGCTCTCAAGTTGGATTGAGAGCCTGCATCGATGACTAATGAATTTGAATATCTGCCCCGTAACGTTCGTTTTTCCAAATATGGAATGTCTATCCTTATATGGTGTTGTTTACAACTTTCGTGCAAACTAAATTTAGACCGTGCAAACTAAATTTAGACCGTGCAAACTAAATTTAGACCGTACAGTTTATACTGTTTTTCGAAATATAAGATATTCAAGCAAAAGTTTAAATGTTTTAAATGTTGTTTTCTCAAAACAGAACATTTATTTCGTGCTTTGAGATAAGATGGCCAAGACCAATTTGATCAGTTAATGTGTTTTTTTATGCATAGTGCTTCAGCAGTTGACATATATAGAGCTCAACGGAAACATATAAATTATAGCATCTGACCAATGAGAATTTCGCGTCACGATTTGAGACGCAGATATTCAAATTCATTAGTCATCGATGGAGGCTCTCAATTCAGCTTGAGAGCCTGTTCGCAGGCTATGCTAATAATATGTTGTTGACTTGTTGTATACTTTAGCTTTGGTTATGTGGACTTCGCCTCGCAGGAAGACCACGACAAAGCCCTCAAACTCTCGGGCACGGAATTCTACGGCCGAGAATTGAATATCAATATTGCAAACAAACCGAGTGGAGGTGGAACTCGCGGTGGTGATAGAGGTAGAGGCAGGGGTGGTGGTCGCGGGGGTGGGCAGCGCACACCTAATAGGGAACAAAACCCACCGTCAAACACGCTGTTTGTGAAGAATTTGTCGTTCGGCACCAACGAGGATACATTGTACGAGCATTTTGATGGTGCTTCCAAGATCAGGATTATGACAGATCGAGAGAGTGGTGAATCTCGCGGGTAAGTTGGGCTATTTCTTCCCAGTGAGCTCCAGGGCTGCAAATTACTGTCGGACATGGGACAATGTCCGACTAAATTTGGCAAATGTCCGAGTAAAAGTAATTTTGATCGGACATTGGTCCGATCACAAAAAAAAATTGTCACATTATACATTTTTTTGCTGTGACAAAATCCGATTGCAAATTCACTCAATTTGCATTTTGCAATAAAATGTACGAGGCATTCTAGCATTTTACTTAACGTTGCGCCGGAATGGCTATACATACTTGTCTCGTGACTTATATATATCTTGTGACGTATATATGTCCGACCAAATTTAGTGGTGTTGGTTTTGTCCGACCAAATTCAAGTTATGTCCGACCAAAATTAAAAGTGATCGGACAACTGTCCTGTCAAGTCAAATATTTATTTGCAGCCCTGAGCTCCATACATACTGGAGCGAGAACTCTGGTGGAAAAAAGTAAAACCAAGATGGCGGACATCGACAATCCCTTTTCTATTGTTTTTGTCTGCGTGGTTGACACGAAGCTGCGAGGAGTGCGCGGAAATTTCCGTGTTTTGACTTCGGTTTAAAGCATAACTATGTGATAGTTTTATGAACTGATAACTTGATTAGCTATACGATTCGTTAGAAAGAACTAGAATTACATGTAGCTAGGGGAAATGATATGAAACTGTTTGCGACATTCATAGCTTTTGGACGTCAATTTTCGCCCGAATGATTGAAATTCTTAAACCATATAGAGCTCACTGTTGTTTCCTTGCGCAACTTTTTCTATGTATCACGTACTGAAGATTTAGTAAAGCTATAGACCCATATATAGCGTCGGTGATGATGCATCTAGAGGACAAATATGTATCCATAATATAACTTTTGTAAACAAAGCAAATTTTGTAAAACTTAAAAATAATTTTGTATTACAATGGTTAGTTTTTGCGCTGTATGTGGTTGTTGTACCCGAACAGATGTTATTAGGGAGCATCTGGAGGACTCTTTAAGGATTTGTGACCTCATTGCAATGGGTCTATAGTGACAGCTATTGACTGTAAAGTAGTACCGATGTATAAAACAGAAACACACATTGCTTTTCCTGATAAATTCCTGTTTACTTTAGTTTTGGCTACATTGAATATGACGAGACAGATACGGCGAAGGATGCGAAGAAGAAACTGGATGGAAAAGAAGTAGATGGTCGAAGATTGTTCCTTGATTTCGCCAAACCACGTGACTCACCTGGTGGTGGCGGCGGCGGCTTTGGGGGACGTGGCAGAGGTGGACGAGGAGGTAAGGGGTGAACGCAGGGATGGATTTACTGGGGGGTGCGGGGGTGCACACACCCCCCCCCTAGCCCTGGCCAGGAGGGGTGCAGGGGGGTGCTATTTTTCATGATAAAGCAAAAAATTATCAGAGACAAAATGAGATTCAGTAATTTGAGTAATAACATGATGATAAGCGAACTGTGAACAACAATTACAATTCAAATACTGTAGCTATGCGCATTTGATCATATACTATAACATGTTAATTTGCGCAATATAAATATTAAATATTATTAAATATTGCTAGACTTCGCAGTGGTTAAGCAAGTTGATGGATGTGTAAAGTCACTGGAAAGCAATTGCAACGTACTCGTCCTGAAAAAAATTTTCCCTAAAAAGTTGTCGATGGGGGAGGTTGTGGCTTTCCGAAATTTTTTTTGGCGGAGCACCCCCCCCCCCCTTCCCTACCAGACCATGCTGGATCCATCCCTGGGTGAACGTCTATTTCTGGCATTAAAAGTTGCCTCGATATTTTTACTCGAGAGACCGTAAGCGCGTGTATGTGTATCAGAGGTGTCTGACGGGCAAGTAAACGTTTTATCTTGCTTGTCCGATTGGGTAAGTTGCTTTGCCACAAGAAGCTGGGCATCTTTGTAAGTTTATGTTTTCATTGTCGGATATAAATTTTTATAGTGCATGTACTTGATTCAAATTTTGTTTTTTTGTGGGCCAAAGCTAGATCTGATGCAGTATAACATGGCCATATAGAGCAGTGGGAGAACGGGTCGACATGTTGTCCCCTTAATTTATACCCCCTACCTAGGTACCCCAGTGGCCATTGTCTGATGGCAAGTGAATTTTATTCAGGGCAACTAATTTCCATGTCCAACTAAAGTAAAGTTACACCACTGTATATATGTGTGTTTAGTACTTGTTTGGAATTTGTTAAACTTAACTAAAAGGGCGAAATTGTGTTTGGTTTTGATTATTAGGTGGTCGTGGTTTCCGTGGAGGTCGAGGTGGAGGTGGTTTTCGTGGTGGATTCAATAAATCACCCGGGGCAGCCAAGAACAAAGGATCCATCCAGGAATACCAAGGAAAGAAAACCACATTTGACGATGAATAACATGGTCATGTCACTGTATTTTATCACGTATACCAAGCACAATGATATGAAGTTATTGTGTATTTTAGAACGCATGGTTTGGTGATAAGCGACATTATATTGCCAAATCAAGGCTCATTTGCATACGACCTAAAACTAGTTGAAGCGGTGTCGCACGGGACGATCTTTAGTAATGACACACATTGCAACATTGATTTTAGTACTTGTTATATTTTAAACAACGAAACGTTCAGAGTATACTGTGGTAAACCAAGCCTAAATTTTAGCAGTGGGGTTTCATTATCATTCAGCAATGTGGATTATCTCTAAAAATTGTCCCGTGTACCATTAATAGACCTTTCTCATAATGGCGTTAAACGCGGAAAAACACTAAATACGATGTCCCAAGGGACAATTTTAGCGGCAATTCGCAATGCAAATGATGTTTTAATGAAATTTGTTGGCTCGCCAACGACTTGCATTGTCCTATGCTTTTCCGCGTTTGACATCACTATAACAAAGTTCTATTGCTGTGACGCGCGCGTGGAGATTGTAGCTGATATTCCGCGCACACTTCACGCGACTGCGTAGCAATACACCCTTTCGATAATTACGTCATTTGGCCTGGGAGCCTCACTCTCATGAATCGTGAGCCAATCTCCTTGCGTAATTTACTAATGAGAGCGAGGCTCCAAGACCACAAAGTATGTGTGACGTAATTATCGAAAGGGTGTATTCAAAGGGCCCGTGTACGAGGTTGTATTTTCACTATTTAAAGTAGTCGTATTGTTAATCGGTTGATATGGTCTTGAGTTTTGGAAGAATTGCATTCAGTCCAGGTATAGCATGCAGAATGATAATTTGCCCATCTTCTATCACTAGGCCTTGTTGCACGTGGCAATTTTTACTGCAACTTCAGTGCCATGCAATTTCTGAGCATGGCCTACCATATATTCTGCCGACATTTTTAATCCTATCCCACACTTTAAGAGCAGCCTAGACCTAGGACCTATTTATAAGAAAGCTACACTAAACTTGAATATACTGCAAAACAAGTGCGCCCAGGTCTAGGCTGCCTTAAGAGTATGTACAAGTATAGTCTCGGCAGAGAATGTAGACCATGCTCACATTTTTGTGTGACTACTTTTAGATGACATGGGCATGGCTCTAAAAGAAATTGGATTGAAAGTTGCAGAAAAAATTGCCGCGTGTAACATGGCGCCTTGTTAGTTGACTATAAACTCTTCATTACGTGAAAACATTTCACCAAAGTATAGTTTTGCTCAGTGCCGTGGGGACTTTTAGAAATCAAAGAGGCTTTTGAAAGCTTTTAAGATATAAGGTTATATTAAATTATCTAACTAAGTATAACTTATATATATATAAACATTTGAAGTGTGGAGCATCGGATTTCAAGAATAGCTCGTGTATGTTACTTTTACCCTTGAGAAATAAATCTTAATGAACCGTGTAAGAAGTGGTTTTGCTCGGCTGCAAACAAGTACAACTTCTGAAAGAAAGTTTGCTTCGTTGCGAGTGTGTAAATTCAGCCGAAAAGGCTCGAATTCATTGCGCCAGATTTTTTCAAAAACGTGTAAAACACAGCAGGAAACTTGCGACTGGCGAGAAAGATTCATCGAAATTTCTAAGATGTGTGTCCAGTATGTTAGACCGAAAGTATATGGAAAACTTACCGAAAACTTTGTTTGACAGAGCTCTCACGCGGAATTGACATCCTTTCGTTTCTAAACTGGCCCTCCATCTCAAGACCTCCAATTTATAGAACTCATCGAGGAACTCGTTCCTTGCTTCGACAAAGTCCAAGAGAATTTCTCAAGTAAATATCGCTTTCGTCCCCATGAAAGTCCAAACAATCCCAAAAAACATTGTATACTTCAGTATTGGCCCTGATGTTAAACTTATACCACCATTAACCTAAATCTTATATTGAATTACCATTCTCCGATTTCAGACACGATTGTTACCTGAATTTCCAATCGCAAACTTACCTGACAATTACCTGAAATATATTATTCACAATTATTGGGGGGGGGGGGGCGTGTCACACACCCATATCCCCGGTCGCTACTGTCCTGGGTAGATCTGCACTTCTGTTTATTTCAAAACTTTGAAAAATAAAACTTCCGCTGATCCAGACAAGAATTCTGGAGAACTATCTTCATGCTTTGAAATTTTCGTTCTCCTAGGATAAAGTTAACCGACAATCGATCAACCGGGAAATAATAAAAACACCAGCCTGAGAATGATATAATATAATTGATATGTCATAACAAAACGAAAAGAATGAAGTTCAAATTTCAAATTGTATTAAGGTGGCTCAATACACTTTTTAGCCAAAGGAGCAAAAGTTGAATATTTTCTGTTTAAATGCTTTTACAGGGTTAAGTTTTACTTATAATTGTAACACATAGTAAGACGTGTCACAGACAAGAAGAATTCTGATAAAAGTCGCGTTTCCATGACAACTATAACGAATACTGGCAACACTAAATAGCCGAAAATATCGCAGTTTTTCGAGTTTTTTTTAAAAATGAGTTCGGTGACCCCAACTTTTTTTTTAATAAATCAGTTACGTTAGTGTCGAGAAACATTTCTGGGAAGTTTAAAAAAAATCTGTCGACTCAATTCTTTAGAATTAAATTTCGACTTTTTTGACAGTTTCTGTCGACAATTTTTTTTTATTTTTCCATCATGAAATCTTGAAGCATGTATCTACTCATGTACAAATTTTCAGGGTACCTTACCGAACTCGTTTTGGAAATAATCACGGTTTTATTCCGCGCGGCCAAAGTTTTTCACACTCTGCAAGATCAATGAATTGACATGCGCGTACATGTTTTCGCAGGCGCATCTCCAGAAAAACACGCACAAAAAAGTTTTTAGTCTCGTCGAAATATCAAATATATATTGTGTTTTCTTGCTTAGAAATGCAAATATATTTGGTTTTTCATGCTAACTCGGGATAACGCCAAGAAAACAGGTGATTGTCGGTCGTTTGGTATAAGATATGTGTAACATGTATGAACTTTTTGGCTTTTCTACATAGTTTTATATTCGTTTTCAGTCGTAACTTGTGTGTTTTCATGTTGTTGTTGACAAGTTAAAACAGTTTGAACCGGCGCACGATGCTGTTTCACTGAATTCCTTTGCTGTTAGTAACACTTTGAATACATTTACCAGTTGTAAGTACAAAAAAACTCTGGATATGAACTTATAAATCGCCAAATATTGGAGTAAAAACTTTTCGCCGGTCCGGGGCCGATCGCCAGTTTTCACAAGAGTTTGAAAGTTGAACATTGCATTTTTTTACCTTAAAATGTCTTCTAAAAAGACTAGTTATTCAATGTTCAGAGCTAAATCAGGACGAAGTTTGTTCTTTGAGAACAAATGAGAACAAGGAAGACTCAAAACATCAAAATAAACATGACTTGTGGTTCGGATTTTATACCGAAAAAGTTGTATTTATTTTTGCATATATTTTTAACATTTTCGCGCGAGAACTGAAGATTAGGTACCAGTCCCCCAATGATGAAAAGTGTATGGAGCCACCTTTGTAATTTTCACATATAGCGTCTCTATACTAACAACAACAACAAACAAATCACATTACTAGCATCACCTAGTAGCTAGTAAACGTTAGTTTCATTAAGAATGATAAATCAATCCACGGGTTCATAAATCATCAATCCACGGGTTCATAAATGGGGAGCCACAATCTGTTGGGTGATGCCAAAAACAGACCATACATCAAGGTTGAAAACAGACTGCCAAGAATCGGACCAACCCAGTACACGTAATGATATTTCCAGTAATTTCGCACCACGGCCGGACCAAAACTTCGAGCAGGATTCATGGACCCACCAGATATATCTCCACTAGAAAATAGGTATTTGGGTCATTCGAAGAAGTAATGTAATATATCTTTATAATAAAATATAAGAAATTCCATCGTGATCAACTTTTTCACTGTCAAAGTTTGCGGATATATGATGTCATTAGATGAAGTGCAAATTAGCTTTCCTTTGTTTTTTGTACCAAAAATTCACCTAATTACATCATATCTGGAAATTTGGGCAGTGAAAAAGTTGATCAAGATGAGGTTCTTTACTATAAAGATACAGCGCACTTCTTCTCAGAATGATCCAAATATTACATATACTGATATACAAAAAATTATATTTTGGGTTTGTCGCACAAGGGGTATGGCAATAAAAATTAACTTTGTCTTATTTGAAAGAACTTTTAAAGTTATATATGAAGACCCTTAATTACAACTTTCTCGTAATTAAGCGAGTTCTTGATGACGTCACAAGCAGGGTAAACATGTTTTAACTTCTTCATGTGGGACTAATATCTTCGTAAAGTTTCTTAAAATGTTGTGAGTTAATTGAGTACTAAAAAGACTTCGGAAAATCGAGTTTCAAACTGATAATGACATGTGGTTTGCAAGATAAAAATTTCGCTTTTTACCCTACTTGTGACGTATGCATATCGAATGCATATCCAAGATGGCGGAATGCACGCTGCTTTTGATCAAAATAAGTCGATTTATTTCGAAAACCAAGCAAGATACGGAATAATTGTAAAGGAAGTTAATGTATAACTTCAAAAGTTCTTTCAAATAAGACAAACTTAATTTATATTGACATCCCTTTAACCAGGAATTCCTGGACAAATTAACCGGACTATATCTAGGGAAATATATAGTAGGGAAATATATACATCTATTTCAATTAAAGTTGTCCACGAGCAAAGCGGAAAAGTCGAATACGAGCGCGAAAGGCTGCTGGGAATCGCTAACAAATTAATGAACTTCCAAAGCGGTTCCCAGCAGCCTTTCGCGCTCGTATTCGACTTTTCTGCTTTGCTCGTGGACAACCTTGATTGAAATAGCTGTATCTAGTAGGGAAATGGTTAAAATGACCAGGAAATTTAACCAGGCCTTGAAAATGATAACTTACATGGCAAATATGCCACCACCCACGGCCAAGCCAATAGCGAGGGGCCCGAGGACACTCTTGTTCCTGTCATCAAATGCCACCATGAGTACGGCAAGAACCAAGATGGAGGTCGCTACTGCTTCTGCCAGTATTCCTTGACCAGGTTCAACATCATGGCCAAGCATGTGGACACCTCCTGTTACGGCATCGTAACTTGTACTAGGCATTGCTGCCTGAAAACGAATGGAAACGCAATCGGTCAATCGTAATAGTGTTCAGACGCTCTCTGGTTTGATATATTTATTTTACGAACTTTCGTCTGTAGTCTTTCGTCTTCAACGGGTCGTTTACAATGAAATAAATCGAGATGGCAACAGTTTACAATTACATATACGGAACAAAAACATGTGACGAGAATTGACATTTACGCCTACATCTGTGATTAACGGGAAATAGATCTAGTGTTGTACGACTGCGTTCGACTCCATGCTACTAATGTCCAGCTGGACAATGACCTTTCCTTCAATATATATATATATATATATATATATATATATATATATATATATATATATATATATATATATATTAATTTATTTTTTTTTGGGGGGGGGGGCAGTTACCACAAAGACAAGAACTGAATATATACCCTTGCTAAAGCAGCTCCGATGATTGCACCCAACAGCTGTGCCAAGACATACAACGGAGCCAATACAATCGGTTGTAAGCCACGAACGATTGTCATTGCCAGTGTCACAGCTGGATTGAGGTGGCCACCGCTGTGAAACAGAAAAAATAAACTGTCCAAAAGATCTACAACAGCTCTGGTTCATTATTTATACCCAGGGTTGGTACCGAAGAGAAATGGGTTGGGTAAGCTATTTTTCTGGGGTATGTAGGGTTGGGTAATTAATTACTTTTCTGAGCAAGGCATGCCAAGGCTTATGGTTGGATAAATTATTTTGATTGGGTCATTCCATTGTGGCAAGGTGAATTATTTACTATAATAGACGTTATCAGATCATTTGCAGATGATACGGAAACGCGAATCGTTTTCCCATACACAATTAACATTAATACATTTCTACATAGCACTATCGCGACGGTTTTATAAATTTATTACCTACAAAACGCGATGGAAATGTATAATTACTGCATTGTATATAATTTTAACTATATTTCTACTAACATTGACCATACTAGTAAATTGACAGTTTGTGACATAATATATATATTCATTCAAAAATTGTAATACTTAACCTAATTTATCCTCAGGTTGCAATACTTATACAATAATAACTAGCTATCTGCATCTCCCCAAGTTCCTTGCATACCTTACTTTGGCAGTCGCTGCAACCATTACAAACAGAGTAAACGCATGAGCTAGGCCCGTGGCGATACGAGCTGTCCCGGTTTTGTTTCGACATACACTAGAAACTCCCACGAATACGAAAAACATAACACCAAATAACTCGGCGAAAAGTGGCCGAATAAAATGTATAAACACGTAAGCTGCAGTCCTCGGCTCCGGCTCTGGCGAAGGGCAGACTTCACCTGTTTCTTCCAATGGTATATAACGTTTTGTTCCTTTGACTCCTTTGGACATTGTACTTCAACCGTATAGAAACTTTTTTGTTTCAAAGTTTTTATTATTGAAACTTCTTTCTTTCGGTTGCACAAGAAACTTAGGATTTTTTTCAACAGTAACTTCAATCAAGCAAGCTTTCTGTTTTATTTAAAAGGCTTGCTTTTTCTTTTAACGGAATCGTTACTTTAGAAATCTTCCAACTTATTTTCACAAAGAAGAAATGTTATCCCAGCTTAAGTCTTTGTCTCTTCTTATCAGTGACGAATGTTACAATGAATATTGCCTCATATGAAGAACAATCTTATCTGTAACGAATCCACCTGCCGAAGGAAAAAATGGACGCGAGAGGGAACTTTCAAAAGGCTTTAAAGGGTCTTTAAATTTATCCGTGTCTAATTTACATTAAGGCGAGTTGAAACAGCTGAGAGAAAGTTAGGAATTGTCAAATCTCAGAACAATGAATGATCGTACACCTGATTACATAAATAGATGTATTTCAATTTGCATGTGAAAGCTAGGAATTAGTTTGATATATAAAAAAGTGATATGAGGTACTACTAGTTTTGGCTCAGTCACCCGGAAAATGCAGGTTTTATATTTTTCGTTATCAACTGTTGCAATTTTCAAATTTGTCATTGTTTATCGTGTAGTTTCGTTACTAGACATTAAGGCTTTTTTTTCTGATATGCAAAATTGTATCTGAACTGCGACATTGCATTGTACAGTCAATCGCAGAGAGAAAACAATCCATATGTCTTTTGCAAAAAAGACGATGATAATGAAATAGGCAATCGCTCGCAATCCTTCATGTTTTCATATCTTCACGTCTATTCCGTGTTTCACATCGCAGATTATAATCAGGTTCATTATGGGATCAGTAATCACACCATATATTATGCAAACAGCTAAGGCGAATGAATGCTGCGACCGTAGTACTTAAGATCAGCGGTGGTAACCCTTATTCAAAAACGGCACTTTGCAATACACCTGCCGCTCTCCCCTCATTTATATGGCATTTGTACAGGGTGTCTCAAAAAAACCCAAAATCATTGAAATAACGTATTGTTCGAATTTCAATGCCGTAACACAAAGGATTTTGACAGGGTGATTAATTTGTTTTAAAAAATTAAAATATCTTTGTAAAGTGAACGTTTGTTTGCTCATGGGAATTTAAAAATGCTTCGTAAATTGTAATATGCGTAATATGCATTCGTGGGTTTAGTACTTTATGCCTGACATAACAAGTTTACGCTGAGTATTACCATTCATTATAGCAGTTATGTCAATCTTTTATGCACTCGTGGGATTAACTTAGTGCTAGGGCATTGAATATCGAACAATACGTCAATTTCAATGATTTTGGGTTTTTTTGAGACACCCTGTATTTCTCCTTAGACAACAGCTGAAACAAAAGCAATACTAGTATACTGTACAGGGTGTATAAAAAAAAGGAGACCTTTAGAAATCAAGCATATTGTTAAAATTTGAATGCCTTTTCAATTGCACATATGCTGAACCGTAGTGCGGGAAATATTGATGGTGCATATATTAGAAAAAGGAGACCTTTAGAATTTGAAATAACGTCTAAACAAAAGATTGTCTGCTCCTGGGATCAATCTGCTATGTGCTTAGCAAAGTGCTCCAGGATTCAAATTATAACAATGGTTGATTTCTAAAGGTCTCCTTTTTCTAATATATGCAGTCCATCAATATTTCACGCACCACAGTTCAGCATATGTGCAATTGAAATGGCATTCAAATTTTAACAATATGCTTGATTTCTAAAGGTCTTTTTTTTATACAGGGTGTCTCAAAAAAACCCAAAATCATTGAAATTGACGTATTGTTCGATATTCA
>CACRXK020000523.1:58845-78039 GCA_902702795.2 Paramuricea clavata
AAGATTGTCTGCTCCTGGGAACAATCTGCTATGTGCTTAGCAAAGTGCTCCAGGATTCAAATTATAACAATGGTTGATTTCTAAAGGTCTCCTTTTTCTAATATATGCACTCATCAATATTTCACGCACCACAGTTCAGCATATGTGCAATTGAAATGGCATTCAACAATATGCTTGATTTCTAAAGGTCTCCTTTTTTTTGATACACCCTGTATACACCCTGATCCTGTCAATATTTTACGCATCGGTGGGTTCAGCATACAGGGTGTATAAAAAAAACGCAACCTCGGAATTTCCCAAGAAATCGACATTGTTTTAAGGACAAAAGATTTTAGGCGCCTGGGAATTTAAAATAGCACAACTGCAGACGCGAGTGTATAAAGCAAAATTTATGCATTATTTAATAAGTTTTTATTTTACAAGTACTGTACAACAACAGTAATATGACCATTAGCAATTCAACTTCAATTCCCACGGGCATAAAATCTTTTATGCTTAACAGCTTAAGAATTGCGAAGTGGATTTCGTAGGAAATTCCGAGGTTGCGTTCTTTTTTATATACCCTGTAGTGCTCAGGAATTCAAATTATAACAATAGGATAGTTTCTACAGGGTGTCTCAAAAAAACCCAAAATCATTGAAATTGACGTATTGTTCGATATTCAATGCCCTAGCACTAAGTAAGTTAATCCCACGAGTGCATAAAAGATTGACATAACTGCTATAATGAATGGTAATACTCAGCGTAAACTTGTTATGTCAGGCATAAAGTACTAAACCCACGAATGCATATTACGCATATTACAATTTACGAAGCATTTTAAATTCCCATGAGCAAACAAACGTTCACTTTACAAAGATATTTTAATTTTTTAAAACAAATTAATCACCCTGTCAAAATCCTTTGTGTTACGGCATTGAAATTCGAACAATACGTTATTTCAATGATTTTGGTTTTTTTTGAGACACCCTGTATACACCCTGTACAATACACCATGCAGTCGATCACCAGTGTAGCATGAACTGATAACAATAGAATTAGCACGTTTTGATTTCTAAAGTATACACGATCTGTTATTCAAATCAGTATTCCATATTTTTTCAAGGAAGGGCGGTCTATTTGTCACTGGACTTGCCACAAAGAAATTCGCTTTGTTGAAACGGCTGTTTTCATGTCGTATTCTCTATCGAAGTCGTATCAACACTTACAGCCTAACGGAGAAAGTATATCTTGCTAAAATTGGCAGAATTCCCTCCCATGCCGAGTATGAAACGTTCAACCAGCGAAATTGGGGCAAAATTCATATGGTCTACCAACTGAAACGTCGTTGTTGTCGGTCGTCATTTGAAAACACTGGATTGCTGGGTGGGATCCTTTAGTCTGTGTTGAAGAGCAGGCGTTCAGAGACAGCAAAATGAATTTATACATGCGAGTAAGTAAAAACGTTGACGTTTCTGTACGTAATTATTAAGTTCATCTAATACATTTTAGAATAATTGTTATTTCGTCTTGTTGAGTCGTGTCACTTGCTTTCCTGATTGGAAATGTACTGTGTGTATATTCAGGAAATTTAAATTTGTTGCAACAAGTCACCCGTCTCAGTGTAAAGGGTTTCGTTTTCACCACTTTTTATTTGTCGATTATCCGCACTAATTTTGTGCGATATTAACTCCCCAAACACGTTACGACGTATTCTCTGTCAACAATATTAAGTTGTCGATCGATCAAGTTTCCCTTGCACAGTAGGGAAACTACTTCGTCGTTGACAACTAAGAATCATAGTCTGTCAGGATATGATGGTGTGGAATCCTGGCGAAATTCGAAGTCACAAAATATAAAAAACCTTTGCTTGGTGTTTAAGTGGCAGTCCCGCTAAGAGCGGTCCGATGACTTTGACTTCGGAAAATAGATTTCCTTTATTTTTTGTGTGTTGAAAGGCATTGGTATACAAGTGTCCAAAATAAATTTATTTTTTGAAAATTCTTTTTTATGGCTTCGCTAGACGCCGAAACTCATTTTACCCGTGCAGAGCTAATTTCAAGCAAAATCGAAGGTTGAATTTCGGTAAATTGTAGAGCCGCGCTGTGTCAAAACGCCTGACTATTTCCAAATTTCAACTAGATCAACAAGTTCAGATACAATTCAGGTTCCCTGTTCCAAAAAATAGGAGCATTTGAATAAATTGTGAATAAACGACAGCAACTTGACGGCACACCGGTTTTTGCTTCTTGTTCGGTCTACAAAATTACACTAAAATCGAAGCCTGAGATCTCCAAATGGGGACCTAAAATTACGCTGAAATGTGTTTGGCTGTAATGATTTATACTTATTTTCAGAAGATCTGAAGAAAAACCTGCGGGTATATATCAATCTGTATTTGGCGCGAGTTAAGATTTTCTGGAGCCCATAATCAATGATTTTTGCATAATTTATAGCTAATTAACATATTTCTTGAGAGGCGCTAAAAGTAAACAATTTCTTTCTGACTAACATATCTCAGATGAAAGAAACTACCACAGGTAGTAATACCCTTTTTGTAAATATAGTCGTAATGTTCTTTTCCTGACACGCTGAGAGAGCTTTGTTTTTTAATGTTATGCCACATTTATTCAGTCTGACCAGATTCATATAAATGTCACGAACTTGTATATTTCAAAAATATACCAGAAATCAGAATTCAGAAAGACCGATTATTCTTTCATTGATTCAGTTGATTGATTTAGTTGATTGATTTAAAAAACTATAAGTATAATAGAACATTCCACGTATTTCCATTGCCCCTATATAGGCCTAGAATTTTTATCAATATGTTCTATTTTTCTGTGGCGACGGCATCATATTAACAAAATACGACACAAAAATGTACATTCGAATTTATGAGCGACATATCAGAATGTTATTTATGATACTAAAATAGGAATTTTGTATGCTGGGTTAGTAAAAGAAAAAGCATAATTTTAATTGTATGTAATTTCGATGAATACTATAAAAAAAATTATACGCATTGTTTATATAAATTAGCTAACATTTTTAACAAAAATATCAATTTTATAAATATTTGAATTTCAATATTTTTCTTTGAAAAAAAATATATTCGTGAGCTCCATAGCGCATGAGAATAAATTTCAAAAGTTTGTGAATTAAAATTCACAAGATACAAGTTTGATATTTTTGTTAAATAACTGATCAGAATGCTTATAGTTTATTTTGTTACATGGCTAAAACAAACGTCGCTACTATCGTAATAAATGTGTAAATGTTAGCTAATTTATATAAACAATGCGTATAATTTTTTTTAGTATAAATTTCCAGGTGACTATTGATTTTTCTGCATTCTGATTGGTTAAGATTCACTGTCTCTGAAGTGATAGTCACTGGTCAGTGACTATAGCTTTTTTTTCAAAATGGCTGCTCGTTTTGCCGTAGTCAAACAGAGGAGGAAATTGCCAAAATTAAAGAAGATAGCATTCCGAAAAAAACCAAACAAGCTATAAAATATGGTTTTAAAATATTTCAAGGTAAACTATTAAACTTTACGTGCTTTTATTTGGAAAAAAACTGGCTTAGTCGCAACGCGACACAAAGCCGTGTCTGAGATTTAAATTTTGTAAACAAACTATTTATAGCGAAAATAAATTTATTTGAAGTGAATTTTTATAAAGTTGTGTGGATTATTGTTTGTAAACACCTGGAAATTTATACTAAAACAATTAGTCGCCTCAGGCTCGGTGATTACAAGCCTATATTCACTTCGCCTTCGGCTCAGTGAATATAGGCTTGTAATCACCTCGCCTTCGGCGACTAATTGTTAAATAGTATTCATCGAAATTACATACAATTAAAATTATGCTTTTTCTTTTACTAACCCAGCATAGAAAATCCCTATTTTAGTATTTATTTCGCGTTAAGTAAATTCAATTAAAACTTCATAAATAACATTCTGATATGTCGGTCATAAATTCGAATGTACATTTTTGTGTCGTATTTTGTTAACATGCCGTCGCCACAGAAAAATAGAACATATTGATAAAAATTCTAGCCCTATATAGGGAGGCAATCGAAACACATGGAATGTTCTATTATACTTATAGCTTTTAAATCAATCAACTAAATCCATCAACTGAATCACAGGGGGCAGAAAAGTACGATTGTGTTTTATAAATACCTTGTCATCAACCAATATCCCATATTTATATTACAACAATCCGCAGACATAGTCATAAAAGGATCAAAATTAACTGATTTTTATTTTTTCGATAATATCATGCCTTCTACTTCATGTAATTCAAAATATTGCATTGCAACGGCAATTTCCGAACATCTTACGAAAGGATGCCGAGGGTGTAACCCGTACATAAATAAGAAAGGGATGAAACGCCGAAAATCTTTCGTTCAATGTGCACCGCAACAACTGGTGACGGAAGTAAATTCGACATTGTAACCGGAAGTAGAACGGAAATTGAAGGAAAATTGACTTATCATCTTCCATGACCTTTTAATCGAATTAACGGTTAATAATTTGAATGACAATAACAAATTTTAAAAAATATTGCGAAATTCAAACTCAAATTAGTCAAATATTAATATGGAACGTTTTGTCAACTAAAAGAAATGCGAATCACCCGATTTAAAAGCAACAAACGCTCTTGTATCTAGACGGTATAAAGCTTTTCAATAATTTTAAAACAATTGTTCTTGACACGACTTTGAACTTTGTTTAATATGACTATATAAATCCAAACGGCAGTCTTTACAAAACCCGGTCACGATTTAAACTCGTCTTCCCCGTGTGTGCAGACTTAAGATATATCAATAGACTATTTAAATTCAAAAATAAACTATACATGCACTTATGGGGCGAAAAAAATGGCAGTAAATTTAAATAAACTCTGAAACGGTTTCGTTAATTCGGTTAATATAGACCTTTTTGTAGTATAAATACCGGTGCATTTTGGCTTGTATTTTGTAGGCTTTGTGTGAATTACCAAATAAGTGACAATTCTTTCAATAAGTGACAATTCAATTCAAGGTCTTCAAGGGGAATTCAATTCAGTGACAATTCAATGAGTGACAATTTATATGAGCATATTGTTATTTTGAAACTGTATACTATAAATAAATAAAAATACTGTATGAGCTTGTCATATATTTGATATATATGATTAATAATATGAATCAGTTGGAAAAATAGTTTTTGTCATGCGCAATATCTTTTAAGTGCGTAACTACGTCACTTCCGTCACCACCTGTTGCGGTGCACGTTGAAACAAAATAAGCCAAAATTGTAGTCCCAAAAATTTCGGTTTAATAACCGTTTCTTAAAATTTCCTTGTACAGGTATGCTAAGTGTATCATATCTAAACTGTATACAAAAAATAAAAGGTTTTGGTTCAGAAAGACGCCAGTTATATACATTCGAAATATTTCACGATCGGGGGTTTCATCCCTTTCTATTATTTGTACGTGTAAGCAAAGTCAATCGTTCTAGTATGAGCCCCACGCTACTATGATCAGTCCTTGTAATACAATGTTTGAATTACATGAAGTAGTAGGCATGATATTATCGAAAATCAACATAATTTTCATCGTGATGAAACCTGGATGAAACTATGCGATATATTGGTTGATGACAAGGTATTTTAAATAAACACAATCGTACTTTTCTGCCCCCTGTGCTGAATCAAGGAAAGAATAATCGGTCTTTCTGAATTCTGATTTCTGGTACTGATATTTTTGAAATATACAAGTTCGTGACATTTATGAATCTGGTCAGACTGAATAAATGTGGCATAACATTAAAAAACAAAGCTCTCTCAGCGTGTCAGGAAAAGAACATTACGACTATATTTACAAAAAGGGTATTACTAGCTGTGGTAGTCTCTTTCATCTGAGATATGTTAGTCAGAAAGAAATTGTTTACTTTTAGCGCCTCTCAAGAAATATGTTAATTAGCTATAAATTATGCAAAATCATTGATTATGGGCTCCAGAAAATCTTAACTCGCGCCAAATACAGATTGATACCCGCAGGTTTTTCTTCAGATCTTCTGAAAATAAGTATAAATCATTACAGCCAAACACATTTCAGCGTAATTTTAGGTCCCCATTTGGAGATCTCAGGTTTCGATTTTAGTGTAATTTTGTAGACCGAACAAGAAGCAAAAACCGGTGTGCCGTCAAGTTGCTGTCGTTTATTCACAATTTATTCAAATGCTCTTATTTTTTGGAACAGGGAACCTGAATTGTATCTTAACTTGTTGATCTAGTTGAAATTTGGAAATAGTCAGGCGTTTTGACACAGCGCGGCTCTTCAATTTACCGAAATTCAACCTTCGATTTTGCTTGAAATTAGCTCTGCACGGGTAAAATGAGTTTCGGCGTCTAGCGAAGCCATAAAAAAGAATTTTCAAAAAATAAATTTATTTTGGACACTTGTATACCAATGCCTTTCAACACACAAAAAATAAAGGAAATCTATTTTCCGAAGTCAAAGTCATCGGACCGCTCTTAGCGGGACTGCCACTTAATTGCACAAAACGCCTTGCATAAATCCATACTAAATGTTATTTATCGCGGTTGCACCTGCACACGTTCACCTCAGCTATCCCTATTGAACGATTTCTTCATTATTATACAAAAATACAATGAGCGCTAGCTAGCGCAATCACCGTAAAGGTCGAGACCCATTTTTCATTTGAAAATTAATAAAACAGTCGATGAAAGATATGTACACCAAATAACTCAAAATGCTATAGCGCTTCTAGTGACAATCGCGCCGCGTTGTCAAATCGTGTGTCGTGTGTCTCGGTCTATATGATCCTCAAAATGAATTGTACAGTATAGACACTCACTCCTTTCAATCGAAGTGTAAAGCGCGGAAGTGGAAGCATATAATATGATACTTTTCCCTCACGTACTCCTTAAGCTATAAATTTCTATGGGCAACATGACCAGCTCCGACCAGGAGGCTGCTCCATTTACTGTTCCAGAACGTTTGGAACACTGTTCTGGAACGACATGAAATGGAGTGCACACGGTGTTCTGGAACAGTGTTTAGTTTATTATATATAAGTCCAATTATGTCGATATATATCGGCTAACCCTTCAAAATAACACTCTACAGGGTGTATCATAAAAAACGGAGTCCTCGCTTCAAATATAAATTTCGAAACGAATATTAGAGTAAAACGTTCAGGTTTACATTTGTTTTAAAGCATGGACATTCAGCTTTCCAACGATGGGTTGTTTCGTAAATTTAATCCAGTAGTTCGTGAATAATAGTATTTTAAGTGATTGCGATTGGAGAGTCAAAAATTTGAGATGCAATAACAAATCGGTACTTGATGAAAATAACTTATATTGTCAACAAAACGTACAAATTGAGGCATTTTGGCAATAGCTTGTAACAACTAAGTAATAAAGGCTTCCAATACACTATTTTAAATTCACTTGCTGACTTCAAATGCGTTTATATTCCCAGCTGAAGCGTGTTTTAGCTTGCCGTCAACTTGCTAATTTATGTTAACATTGCGCCCGATTCGATGGCGTTAGTTCGGATGATGCATGGACATAAGATTGTTTTGATGATTTCTGGAAATAATTTCGGATTTTGAAATAAATAAAACAACCTAATCTCTTTTAGAATATTTTTAACAAGTTTTTACTAGTTTTTCTGATGTGGCAACAAGAACATTAAAGTTTGAACAAGAAAATTCAAACATTGTAACCGACTATGGAATATCATAGTAAATTTGTATAATTAAGCGGCATCTAAAAATTATAGGTTTTACTAAATTTTCTCCTGTGCAGTTATTACTTGCACTAAAGACACGGATGACTATTTGTTCGAAAGATAAATGAGCAGGCCTTAAAATAAGCCTAAAACCGTTTTATTAAATATAGCTGGCCGATAGTTATTAAGTACAAAAGATGGACTCCGTTTTTTATGATACACCCTGTATATGCTGTGCATTGATACACAAAATATTTGTCGCCTCAATTACCAATCACGTGAAAATGGGCAGTCACATACTTTTCGTTTTTAAGCGAATAATAATTCTCCAGAAATTCATATCCAAATCAGAAAAACTTTAATTTTTAAAAAAGTGTAGCGAGCCACCTTAAATTGTATTAGGGAGCTCTAGATTTGACTACGAGTACGACTACAAGTACGAGATTCGTCAAGCTAAACGCATGCTGTATGCTTACGCCACCCCGTACTGACGCGAAAAAGTCGTAGCCGTCGCCCATCTGAGTACGAAATTGTGGAGAAATCTCGCAGTCCTCACGACGACTTTTCAAAAAAAAACAAAGAAAGTTGGCTTTTTTTTGTTTTCCAAAAATAATTTGTAGCATTTATATAGCGTTTATCCGGCGCAAATAATATATTATTACTAAATATCTGGCCTGTTTTTAATGTTATGACTTATTTATCATTATCATTATCATTATCATTTACACGTTTTGTAGGGGATTTTAGTCTGCAGGAGATTTAGTTTATGAAACCAGTTTTTCTCTCGTTGGTTTACTGTTATAAAAGCAACATTTGAATAGAAACGAAAACGACTACGGTAATTTCCTCGTACGCGATCAAATCTTGTACTCGTAGTCGTAGTCGTACTCGTAGTCAAATCTAAAGCTCCTTATTATCCCCAAGCCGACGGCGCGAAGCGCCATGCGAGGGTACTAATTCCCCCCGGCTATTTACACCTGGCGAAACGAAAGCATTAGCGAAGTCTAAAGTTCATCAAATATCGCAGGCGTGGGTCACCAACCGTGGGTGGTCACCCTCACTGATCTCAAAAATATGGCGGACTGTCATGAATAGCGAACACTGTGATTGGACCAATTTAAAGTTTGCATTATAACGACTGCATGACGACAGCGGAATAGCAAACATTTCTTTATTTGATGATTGATAAATTTCTTGCAAATATATTTCATTTTTGCTCGCATTTTTGCAAGATTTTGTAAATTTCAAGAAAGAAATGGCGAAAGAAACGGCTAAAAGAAGGGAGCCGACGTTAACGAAGGTTAGTTTGTTTAAATATTGATTTTATAATTGCTTTAAAACCCGACGGCTTTTGCGTATATGAAACAACTAAACAAGACAGCATATCGGGCCCCATTTCAGTGTATCTTTAATATTGTTTCCTTTTTTTATTATATTGAAATTTTTTAAATGAAAAAGAAAGCAAAGTTATTTGCATGCGAGAATTTGAAATCATTTTATTGCAAACTCAAAATTTATCGATAAAGCCATTTAATTAAAGAATTAAAGCAGTTTAGTTTTATAAAGAACACTTTAAAACGTTTTGCAAAGCGTTTGTGGTTGAATTTTACCTTAAATTGAAGCTTATAATTAATACGTATAATATCATACCTAAAATATATATGTTGGGAAATTGATAATTTTGTAATTAAAAGTGATATTTTAAAGCGATTTTTCATTTGTAGGAATATTCTTAAGAAATTATCGTGTTACCATGACAACTACTTTAGATACTTCATGTTCGGAAAATACAATGGTTTTGTCAGCAAGGCGAGGGTTTCTGCATGCATGTATTTTCTAGTTTATATACAATGGATAATAGATGACTCGTCGTGTTTCCGTCCCACTGTACTCCTACATCTTAAAGGCCGTTTGCCAGTAGCTGGAATTTTCCGCGCGGAGCGGAGTTTTCTTTGCCTTGTGAATTCCTGGGTGGAACTAATTAGAAAAGACAAAGAGAAATTCCGCTCCGCGCGGAAAATTCCGCCTAGTGGAAAACGGCCTTAAGGTCGCAATTAATCGACACGAATACGAGCCCGCGTGAGTCGCACGCTCATGCGAGTGCAGAATCTGATGAGCTCTTGAACAGAAGAGAAGACGCATTAAAAATTATTCACAGTTTTTAATGAAAATTAAGTTTTGAAAATTAGTGTCAGAAAATTATTCTTGGAATTGATCACATGGCGCGTATAGTTGTACTCGCTTGAATACATTATTAATTAATTAATACAATATTTCTTGTCATTGATTGCTCGTAAAGTTGACTATAAAATGATATTAATACGCACTCGCGCTATTATAAATATTTCGCCAAACACGCGGGTGATTTTTCATTAGTACTTCTCGAACCGTGTAATTTCCTATACAAATTTAAATTAACCTCAATCGCTTCGTGTCAACTATAAAAATAGGTACGCATTGCGTACATGTGGTACACTGGTTAGCTTATCGGATTGGCAATTGTTATAGCGTATAGCTAATTTCGTTCAAAATAAATAAATTAATTGCTCGTTTGCAATAATGGCTATCTTGGTTGATTTTTCAACCATTGAACAATAAAATTATTATTTTTCATTCTTTGTAGTACGAAATGTTAAATTGACTCTACTATTTCGCTGTAATCGGCTAAAATAAATTTTAAAACTCTTTCTCGCTCAGTCCCAAGCATCGTAGGTCGCTAGAAGCTGCCAGCCATTGCATGTTCATATCTTGAGTTCAGTGCATGCTATGAAGACAATAATACCACCATTTGATCCAGTGAAACAATATCAACTAATTCCTTGCAATAGTCATTATCAACATTGTGGCGATTTATGGCCTCTGAAAGTCAAGCGAGATTGTATATTATCAAATTACTTAATTGTTTGAACAAAAATATAGACTGACCGTACCTTTCGGCCACGCTGCAGGGGTAATTTGACCTTTAGAATCGATTCCCGACGTTTCCCAAGCGCTAGGATGTAAACATAGCATTGTTTCGACAATTTAATTTGTATTTCCGGTTGAAGCTCTTGCTAAAAATTAGATCCTCTGAAATACCAAAATAAAAGGCAAATATGTAGTTCAAGCTTGAAAATAACACTCTAAATGGTGTGATTCCAAAAAGAGCTATTAAAAAAAAGCTACGAAAAAGATATGTTGAAAGGGGCCCAAGTTATGTTCGGCGAAAGATATGCCTTAATTAGTAATACATTGTTTTTACATTGTTCGGGAAAATTGTGTAATCTAATGAAATATGGATCGCTTGATCTCCAAAGGTCGTACATCCCTATAATGTTGACATTTTACTTTTACTTTCGATTGGAATTATTTCACTGAATCGAACGGTGGTATTTTCATCTACATAGCATGCACTGAACAAAAGATATGAACCTCCAAATAAACCAATGATATCGAATAAACCAACGGCTCTTTCGTATGCATTTTAACTACAAAATTCCGTGCATGCATGCACAGGCTAAGCACTGTCATACGAAACATTTTACTGTCACACGAAACATTTTTATGGGTTTCTACACTGTAGTTTCCTTTACATTTTAAGTCTTCTTTAAATTACACAGGGTAATTTAGGAAACTTACAGCTTCTTTGAAAAAGAAAGCATGTTTTAGGAAAAAAATTGAAGCAACAAAGCTCATAAATATTAAAGCCATTAAATCTTGCTTAACCACTACTGCCAATTGAGCCATATTTTTGAGATCAGTGGAAGTCCACCCATGAACCATAGTCACACGCGCCCGCGTTAATCGATGAACTTTAGACTTTACTAAGCTAAGGCTTCCCTTTCCCCAGGTGAAAATTGCCATGCAAGCGGAATTATTACCCTCGGCCTGGCCTAGCACCCTGAACGGCGCTTCTCGCCGTTGGCTCGTGGTCATGCAAAAATTATACAATGGGATTTACGGCATTCAATTTTCACTGACCGGTAAAGCAAGGGAAACGTTCGCCAATTTCTGACTAAGTTTTTGTCCAAATAGAACCAAATCTTTATCGATTTGTCCTTGGCCTATTATAATAGACAATTCCCATTATAGACTAATTTTAGAACTAGGCAAGGAGATGCAAATAAATCACCACAGCTAGAAAGAGCATACTAAAATTAGTAAAATTGCAAAGTTTGGTTGCGAAATGTTGTAAAATGCAGAAAATATAGCCTTGCAAAGTTTGCAAATTTTGTATACTTTTGTATTGCGTGCGGAAATTCCTACCACATTTGGGCCCGAATGTGGTAGGAATTCCGCACGCAATACAAAATGACTGAAAATTTGCAAACTTTGCAAGGCTGTATTTTCTGCATTTTACAACATTTCGCAACCAAACTTTGCAATTTTACTAATTTTAGTACGCTCTTTCTAGCTGTGGTGATTTATTTGCATCTCCTTGCCTAGTTTTAAAATTAGTCTATAATGGGAATTGTCTATTAGCCATTCAAATTTTCGTTGTAAATCGTTTGGTATTTTTTGAGTTATCGTGCTAAAAGTCAAACACACAAAATGCAACATTGCCTTTTGCAACTTGCTCATAATTTTGCGACAAGCCATTCACGAACACATCTATTTGACAAGTTGGGAGATTTTTACGCGTGTATTTCTAAGAACAAAAAGAGTAAGCAACGAACTTCTAACCCAGACTCTACCTCGTGCATGTTTCCTCAATTTAATTTCTTGCTTTCTCTTCATCCAGGTACTAACTATGCCAAATACGCCAGTAAAGAAATATTACGGCTTGCTGTTCTCTGCCCTATTAGCCGTAAACATTTCGCTCATGATTTATTTCTATGGAATGAAACAAGAACTACACCCTGCCAGCCTGAAGCAAATAGTTGTGGTGAACAAACGTTTTGATTCCGTGCAACCAACACTTAATGTTGTTGAAGAACCAGTGACGCTTTTTATGCGGATGACTGGATTGCACATAAAGCGATTTTACTGTGACTTTTTGAGGACAGCTGTCTTGTTTTGGCCTGCTTCGTATGGCAAACTTGTCCTGGTATTCGACCAGGAATCATTCCTGGATCACAAACTAGCCAAAATTATCGAAAGACAGTTTGATCTATTCTTTCCAGATCGCAAACTTGAAATACTCTACGAGCCTCTTCCCACGAACCATGAAACGCTCTTGAAGCTTCCTTGGCGCGCGACTGGCTATAATCGTCAAATTTGGAGCAGCTTTTTCAATGATGTGTACACGAATGACGCAGTCATTGCATGGGTGGATTCTGACAGTGCATTCTGCACATCGGTGACGCGAAATTCCATGTACAACGGTACACGATTGAGAGTGATAGGAACTGATTGCACAGTATTGAACAACAGACGTTGCGTGAAGAGCGCGGAGATCTCCATTGGGTTACCGGCTGTAGCCGACTTCATGATGCATTTTCCAATATACATATATCGTGATACGTTTGCTAACTGTAGAGAATACTTAATGCGGAGATCTAAAGCGCGCAACTTTGAGGAATTCTACAGGAATATTAGTGCTTACGGCTTAATTTGTCCCGTTACGACAATACTTAACTACGCATGGCACTTCGAGAGAGATCGCTACGACTGGAGTCTGAAGATTTGCTCAGCACCGCTCGATGAATACAACAATCGCTTTCAGCCTAGCGCGAAAATCCGACCTTACGACATACAACCTGTCTTGGCAGCTCCTCAATCAAGCGTTCATACTCCTAATCCTGGGTCGGCGTATCGTTCCGCTCAGTTAATTCTAGCCAGTTACTGTTTGTCGCACAAAGCGGCGGGACACAATCTAACATTCTGCACCGGCAAACGTGACCTTCCGCTGAGCAATAACCTTATTCTTTTCAAATATGCAAGAGCGCCTGAAACGTGCAGTGGGACTTTGACATTGATTTGTCTGGATGTTCTACAGCGTCATCACGATCTAGTAGGCTCTGAAATTCTAGAGAACAAGCGCAGGTTGGAATGGAGCGACGTGGAAATTGTTGAAAAACTTGTGAAGGAAGTAAATGCTACGTGTCCTGTTCTTCATAACGGAAGCCCAAGGGGGAGAATTACTATTGTATAAAGGGTAAGGCCTGTTTGCACCAGTGAACTCCCGATACAGGCTGTATAAAAAATACGAGACCTTTAGAAATCAAGCTATTGGTGGAATTTGAATGAACGGCACTATGCTGAACCATAGCCTATCGAAGGGAAGATGGCTGTGAAATTTATTATAATAATAATATAACTCATTATCTATGTTGATCAACGTTTATTCGTGTATTGTATTTTTGCCCAACTAACCAATAGGAATGTTTTTATAGGAAAGTCACCTATGCGTGACTCGAACAATAGGGAAACTGGAAATTGCTATTGGTGGATTTGGTAAAAATACAATACACACGTGATGGTGAAAGGACCAGATTATGAATAAACGTTGACTAGCATAGTTAATGAGTTATATTGTTATTCTAATGAGTTTCACAGCCGTCTTCCCTTCGATAGGCCATGGCTGAACCCACAGGTGCGCAAAACAGAACAGAAATGAATTTTTGGATGACGAATTTATTTAAAACTTCAAATTGGTTTCGTCCGACATATGAATAATGTGCTGATTAATTTAACGCAGCGCGTATAAAAACAGTAAGCTCGTTGCTGAGTATAACATCTTGTGCTTTAAAACAATAGCATGATTTCTAAAGTTCTCGTTTTTTATACACCCTGTATTCAGTCATTCGATCCATGGGGAAAGTGAGTCCAGGATGTCAGAATTAACATCCAAATAGCTATACAGGTCGTAAACAGTTTTAGTACTATTTTTCCTAGCTAATTCTGGTTTCTTTCTAGCGGACCGTTTCGATATTCATGTTAATGAGCATGTTCATCACTATACTGGAGTTTCCGAGTTTGGTATATATATGAGCACGTTCATGAGTATACCTACTTTTATAGATTCCCTGTATGTATTCGTAATGGGAGCCCATGGTGAAAATCTCTATTTTATAAAAATTAAGTTCAAAAATTAGGTTCTGCGAGGATGTTCCCCAAAGAGTGAATGGGGATAATCGTGTCTATATTTAGCTCAATAGCCCTGGGTAGGACATGATTGGGTATGGCTTTCAGCTTGGATTGCAGAAGAATAGGAACTTTGATATTTAAAGTGACTCCCTAGAATATATAAAAACATTGAAAATCCATAAATTATATCAAACGCTTTGAAAGAATGTCGCCTGTTAGAAATAAAAAAATTTACACATTATATAGAGCAACGCTGAATCTGTAACGCGGCAAGCACTATGCTTGTTAGACTGATATGCTCACAACAGAGTAAGAGTGAAGAACAATTTATTTGGAAGGATCGTAGGCTATTCTTATATATTACAGATTTGTGTGCGTCGGTTACTTATTTGACAATTAGCTATTATCGCGTCGTAATAGTACGTGCGGACCATAGAAATAATAGATATAGAATGCGTATACTTGATCACGATTCGAATCATGTCTCCACTTTTTCTCATGCGTGCCCTTATAAATCCGCCATGTTGAATTTGACTTAGAGTGCAAACTACAAAGTATAAACAAAGCTAAAACTACGTTTTCATCTTCAAAACGTTTCGTCTTGTTGTCTAATTTGTAGTTTGGGGATAGATTTTGAAATATTTAGTTTTTCGGCAATTAAGCATTTGTTTTGTTGAATGTTGAATTTGATCGATTGCTGACCAAGCAGGATTTTCCTACGCAGCTGCGACGAGAGCCGAGTTTCAAGGCAAGAAAATTGTCGAAAAGTCTTTCAAAATTTCAAAACAAAAAAAATTAACCTAAAATACAAAAAAGGGCTTTGGCAGGGTTAAAGAACTTTCTTATGATCAATAAGGTTTTGTTGGGGAAAGTTGATTAAATTGAGAAGGAAAAGTTGATTGAAAGTTGAGTAAATTTTACAATGTTCTTTAACTACTGATTATTATATTACACTGAACAGTGAAGAATATTTTAATTTGCTTTTTGAACATGCGAAGAATTGCAAACTTTATTTGCAGATGGGAAGCATGAATTTGACACCATGCATCTGAAACAAAAATACAATTAGAACTCGGAGCATAGCAGTTGTAATGGGCGCGAAAAAGACTAAAAATGGTTTAAAATTCGATAAAAATTCACTGTGTTACCATGAAAATATTTTAGCTACTGTTTTGTAGCCATAGGCGTTTATTTATTAAATTCGATCAATCTTGCGATGTGAATGCAGACCTGCAGTGGCAGAGTGACGTTTTAGTCTTTATTATTGAAAACGGGAAGGAAAGTCTTGCCGATATCACGCACATACACGCTCACTTCACAACCAACACAGTGGTCGGTTGCTATGCAAATTACTCCCGCTTGGAAGTTGTGGTTATAGGTATGGCGCAACAATGTTTAAGAGAGGTGAAGTCGGGCAACGAAAGAGAGTAGCTATTAAATACAAGTTTAATTAATAATAAAATTCACTACAAATACAATTCTTCCCAGGCAAATATTTTGCACATTGGCAGAACATTGTCGAATACATTCGGTGAAATCTTATTACGGGTAAATATTATCATCAGCATGTGATTACGTAATATCAATGAAATTCAAACACCAGCAGAAAGAACAAGAATCGGGCTCGTTCGAATTATACAATGGGCTAATTACGTATTGCATCGGTTTGATAGTTCTCAAACACAGGCAAATGGAAACATGCACGCACACACAGACACACACAAACATAAACGCGGTTGAAAACATGATCTCCTGGGCCCATTTCTATAAAGAAGTGGTTAAAGTCTACCATAGTTAGTGGAAAACGTAGCGTGGGACTGTTTTAGTCCACGAGTCAACCGCGCGGAGCACCGTACTACCCGAGCGGCGAGGGTACTAATTCTGCACGGCTATTTACCCACCGTGGAAAGGAATTCTACAATAAGAATAAAGATGCTTTTATATATGATGCAACAGTATGTACATATATTCAACCATAATATTCGGAGTAACTTTTATTCTATGGTTGCTGAAATTATCAGCCGGAAAAGGATTTAATTTGTTTGCTTTATACAGTGCCGCGCCTAGAGAATTCGTGTGCCCCGGAACAAATCTTCTCTGGGGGCACAATGAAATCGTTATTTTTAAGCTAGACCCAAGTTATTCACCCAAATAGACCTTAGTTAGACTGCATGTGGAGCTACTGTAAGTGGCCGTCGATCTCAAAAATGCTCCGACCAATTTAATGAACCCACTCAATTTTAGGTTCTCTCTTATATTACGTATAATAACGTATAATTGCTGACGCAGCGAGCGAGCCTGAAGCGAGCGAGCAAGTCAGCAGTTCTAATTCGTATTGGGCTCTGAAAGTAATATTTTACTTCGGTTTCTCCAACCAGAATGCACTGCTGTTAATCGACCAGAATGCATTGCTGTTAGCCGACCAGAATTCTTTGCATGCATGATGCTATAAATATGGGGAATCTCATTAGTCAGTTTATATAAGCCGGTAACGATGCAGTTCTTTTGGTGTATTTTGTATTTCATTGTATGCCTGGTCTGTTGATTTCTGGCTGGTCTTACACTATATATACTGAATTTGTTTATTACAAACAATTTATAACGCTTCGAAAGCGAATTTATGCGTTTGTGCTCTTCGCCTTATTTTCTTTTGTCTTTTCTTATTTTATGTAGCACTTAGCAGTAAAATCAACATTGTATTTGCACGTCTGAAAGCGTTCATTTCAAGCATTAATTAAAAGCGAATCAATTATTGTCCGTCAGTTTCACTTTGCTATAATTTAAACAGGGTTTAGGTTGCAGAACTTTTGTTTGAATATGATTTGACAATAAGGTAATTGACACGGAGACATGGCATGAACAGTTGGGCAACTGCCAACTATGTTTATAGCATGGCGTTTTAAAAGAACGATATGCTATTTCATGGGTTAACTAAATGTACTTTGGCTGCCAAAAAGCACACTACACTATACTCAGTGCATACACAACATAGTTTAATTTGTGCATGGGCATTGTTTAAGCATGAAACGCAGCCAGGGGCAAGTCAGTAGGATCGTGCATGGGATTGAAGTAAGTGCATTGAATATTTTTATAATTGATCATGCTTTTGTTATTGCATGTGTCGAAACATTAAAAACAATGTCCTCAACTCTACAGGGTGCATCAAAACACCTGGAAACCTTTGAAGTACAGGGTGTCCCCCAAAAAAGTACCATCTATAGAAATTATCATAGTGTTATAATTTGAATGCCTGAGCACTATGCTGAACACAAGAGCGCGTAAACACAATTGAATTGAATTTTTAATTACCAGGAGAATAAAAAATCCGGGGCTTAACAAGAATAGGATAATTTCTATAGATGGTACTTTTTTGGGGACACCCTGTACAATGTTTTTAGAATTTGCATGATTCAGAACTAATTGATCCCAAGCATGCGTAAACACAATAGTTGACCATTCGCAGTCGAACTGATTTGATACACCTTGTAGTTTTCGAAGTAACCTGGCTTGAATTTGACGTCCTTGGATGCAAGTTTTACTCCATGACCATGTTGTTCGATATTCAGTTCTTAAACAATCGACTTCACTTCAGTAAAATCAAAAGAAAGGCAATTTGTCGAAGAAGTATATTCAAGCGAAGTAAAATATCAGCTAAGCACTTTCCTCTTTCTTTAGCCTGGTTCACATATATGCCTGCGGTAAACCTGCGCTATCATTGTTCACAGCTTTTCAGCCGAGCAGTTGTTGTCAATAGCCCGCCGACATACCGCAGGTGTAAGTAGGTATATGTGAACCGGGCTTTTATGTTTACTAGCCATTTAAAAGTCCGTGCTTTATCAGATAAAACATTCGAGCTGCGCTCACGTGTTTTATATCTGATAAAGCACTCCTGCTCGCGTTTTAAATAGTACATATCGGACAGTCCGCACTCACTGTACAGTTGTGGTCTTGTGATAGTTTGAAGTATATGTGTGGTCTTTAATAGTGATACAGTGTATCGTTGTTGTGTAATTAAAAGCATTGAATAATCTGTGTGCTTTTAAAATAATTATTGGCTGATATTGTGGTCTATAGTGAAAAGGTTCCAAAAATGGGTGCAAGTTTCCATACTTTTGTCGTTCTGATATCACAGATATTAGAGTAACGGTAGGATAGAAAGATTAAAAAGAGTTTATGGTTAGATTCTCGTGTTCGCGCACAATAAAGCTAGGGTTAGGGATGCGTTGTGATTAGGGTCAAGATCAAATATATATATTTCTGACCGAAACAAGGATTTATTCATATTTACAATAATGACGTCACAACGATTAAGTTAGTGTTGAGCTTACTGTCAGTTACAATGGGTTAGGAGCTCACGAGATTGTATTTAAACTGGGGTGCGTTGTTAATTTGGAAAGATGAGGCCTTTTTTATATATCGTCAAATTAAGGAGCAAGTCAGCATTTATACTACTGA